>JADHKQ010000002.1:0-141342 GCA_019925375.1 Sporothrix euskadiensis | reverse complement strand
TTGTTCTTGATGTTGATGTTGTTGTTGTTGTTGGGGAGTGAAGGGAAGGGAGGGTCCTGTGGCTGTGCCTCCAGCACAACAGGCACAGCGAGCACAGGTGGACAGGGAGCACAGGGGAGCACAGGGGAGCACATTCGCTAGGTTGGAGCAGAGACGGCGCAGGCACGTCCAAGGAAAGAAATTCCCAGTGAGGGTTTTCGGTTCGTATAATGGGCTAATATCTACAGTTTTTATCTACAGGTTTTATCTACAGGTTTTATCTACAGATTTATCTACAGATTTATCTACAGATTTATCTACAGACTTTATGTACAGATTTTATAACTAATAATGTACAGCCAGACACCATCTATCGTACAGACACTCTTATTTTCAACTTTTGACAAACTGCCCCCTCACACGATCGACGACTTTTGCATTTTGCGGACAGTCGTGTACATGACAAAGGTAAAGACGGCCGTCAGCGACATGGCCACACCGGTAAACAGCTGCACACCGAGGTAGCTGCCGCTCGTGTCGAGGATGGCGCCGGCAATGGGAGGCCCAATCAGTGAAGAAATGCCCTTGAGGACGGCGACACACCCCAGGCGGGTGCCGAGGGTCGACAGGTCGTTGGTGATGCTGCTCAGGACGACGGGGGCCAGCGTGACGACGGAGCTCGAGAAGAAGCCGTAGAGCACCGAGAAGGCGAGGTTGCCCGCCTGGTTCTGGACAGAGATCCAGTAGAAGTCGACGCCGGCGGTGATGATGCAGACGACCAAGAACGTGGCAACGACGCCGTACCTGTCGGCAATGACGGAAGGGATGAGACGGCCCGGGATGGCTGTCAGGTTGAGGATCACCAGCAGATACTGGGCCAGGGAGGCCGGTGTGCCGTGCGCCATGGCATAGCTCTGGAGGTAGTAGAGGGGCTGGAAGAAGCCCAGGTTGGAGAAGAAGATGGCGACGCACTGGATGACGTAGCGGGGGTCCAGGAGCTGGGCATCGTGGGACAGCTGGCGGAGGCCGGCCAGGCTCCACCTGCTTGCCCCGGCACCGACGGCAGCCCGCTTGAGTCTCGGCTTGGCCACGGCGGTGGCTGCACTGCACAGCAGCAGGGCAACAAAGCCAATGGTGCGCATGGTCCAGGGGTAGCCGATGCGTGGCTGGAGGCGCTCAAACATGAGGGGGTAGAGAGCCGCGCCCAGACTGCTGCCAATGCTGGCGACGCCCATGGCCAGGGCGCGCTTGGTCGAAAAATAGCTGGGCACCAGCGTAATGGCCGGTATGTACAGACAGCCGGTGCCGATGCCGACACAGAAGCCCTGTGCTAACAAAATCTGGTAGTACTCGGTAGCCAGGCTGGCCATCATGAAGCCGAGGACAAGCAAGAATATGCCAGTCACCAGCATGGAGCGCGCATAGCCCAGGTCAAAGAGCGGCCCAAAGAAGAAGCCGCCGGCCATCAACAAGAAAATTTGGACGGACCCGACCCAGGAGACGGCCGATGCATTCTGGTTGGACAGCAGGTCCTGTTCATAGTAGGTCTGGAACGCGCCGAAGCCGTTGAGCAGGCCCAGCGAGTTCCAGTACAGCAAAAAAGCGGCGGCGACCTGCAGCCAGGCCTGGAAGCCGCCGTCGGGCGGCGGGTCCTGGGGCGGGCCGGGTGCCAAGGGTGTGGAGGCAGAGTCGGCCAGGGCGTTGGCTGGCTGGGATGCGTCGGCATGTGTGTCGGCATGTGGTGTATTTGAATCGTTTTGTGGTTGTCGTTCTTCTTGTTGTTGCTGAGACTCTACTCTCTTTTCGGTGAGAGGAGTGTCCATGTTGACGGTGGACGGTGGAGTGCAGATGTTTGTTTACTTTCCTTTTTACTTATGCACTTCAGGTGTCCTCGGACAATGTTATTGTCGGCCAGTCTTGGCATTCATGGTGTATTATGTCGGTGGTCTTGCTTTGTGAAATACTTTTAGTATCGTCTTGTCGTCGTCTTTCTGTTCTTTCCTTTTCTTTTCGTCAATGCTGGTTGTCGAGTCTTTTCTTTTCGTATGTCCAAGCAGTTTTTGTGGAAGGCGTAGTAGAGGCCGGATGAGGCCGGATGGAGGTAGGAGGTCAGACGTCAAAGAGGTGGTATTTTGTATGTCAGTCTGCTGTCCGTAGTCCCACCGTCTCTGTCGCTCTTCGCGTCGTGTCGTCTTTTCTTTCTGTCTCGCTGCTTCGGTGATTATTTCGGTGAGTATTTCAGCTTTATCACAGTAAAGAATGACAAAATAAATTGCATTCATTTCCATCTTCCATCATGTCCTCATAGAATTCTCTAAACATTAAATTTCTCTCCCACGTTTGCCCTGCTTCCCATTGCGCCATCGCCGCCTTGTCGGTGCTAGGTTCTCCGCCTGTCTCTACTAAAGGGTTTCTCCGCTTTGCGGATTGCAGGCATCCGGGAATAACAATGTCCCCAGCACACACCAAGCACCACATAAAAGAGCCGTCAGCTGTTTGTCCCATCCCTGTTCCCAGTCTTTGAGTCTTTTGGACTTTTGGGTCCTTTGGAGACACTTCACATCTTCTGCCGAACCGATCAAGAGTGGGGTGTGTTGTTCAAGAGTGGGGGTTGTATTGTAAAGAGTCGGCGGTACGTTTGTATTGAGGTGAGGAGTTTCGGTAGCTCTGATGAGTTCTCTCGCTGGAAGTAGCGCGGAAGTGGGCACGCTGGCAGTCGGCGTTACCCTGTTGGGATGTCCAGCCCGTGGGTTGCTTCCTGGCCAGCCGCCTCGGCATGTTCTCTCATCTCTTATCAATTGATTCACCTTTGGTATATCCCTTTGGTGATTCACCCTTTGGACATTTCGTAAATCGTGACGCTCAGACACCCGGTCGTGTGTAGTCGAGCGAGGCCACACGCTTCCACACCTCACGCGCCACACGCTCCTGTGCCTGCCGGGCTGTTTCCGTCTTGTCCGCAGACGCACCGGCCGGCCGGATCGCCAAGTACAGCCGGCCGCCCAGATGCGCATCTTCCACGGGGACATCGCTGTAGTCTCCTGCCTTGCTCTCGGGCGGATTGGCCGTCGTCACGAGTCCACCGGCCTCTTGCAGAATAGCAAACCCGGCCGCGACGTCCCACTCCCAGCAGCCGCCCTCCCACCAGATATCAAACGAGCCGGCAGCCGTGTAGGCCAGGTCCATGGCGGCGCTGCCCAGACTGCGGACTCCGTGGACCATGCCGCCCAGACCGTTGCGGCCAGACCGCTCCGTGGCCATGGTGACAAAACTGTCGATTTTTCTCGATAGATTGCCCCCCGGGATATCGCGCCGGTCCTTGCCCCATTCGCACGAGAAGATGCAGCCAGAGGGCGCGTTGGCCGGCAGCGGAGGCACGACGGGGTTCTGCTGCAGCGGCAGAGGAATGCTCTCGTTGAGCCAGGCACCCTTTCCCTTGCAAGCACTAAACAGCTGGTTCAGCATCGGCGCATAGATAACGCCCACGACCGGCTTGCCGTCGACGACAAAACCGATCGACACACAGTACATGGCAAACAGGTGCGTGTAGTTGACTGTGCCGTCCAGCGGGTCGACGATCCACGTCGGTCGGGAGTCCACGAGGTAGTCGCGCGAGGCGCCTTTCGAGTAGGATTCCTCCCCCAGAAAGCCGTGTGTCGGGTACGTGGCCGTGATTTGCTGCTTCACAAACGCCTCGACGTCTTCGTCGGCCTGTGTCACGAGATCGACCGACGAGTCTTTTTCGAGCGTGGCCATGACGCCGCCGCCGGCCATGCGGGCTTTGGCGCCGTCCAACAGTCGCTGGCCGGCATCTTTGGTGAGCTGGACAGCAAAGGCGTAGATGCTGTCGAGGTCGAGGGAGGAAGAGGCCGCGGCAGCGTCAGCGGCCGATGCGGATGCGGATGCTTGTGATGTAGATGCCATTGTGTGTTGTGTTGTGGGTGTGGTTGTGTGTGTGTGCGTGTGCGTGTGTGGCCGTTGTGTTGCTACACTGTAGTTGTCTAGATTGGAAGAGTTGGGGGTGAACGGTGTGTGTGGTGTCAAAGGAGAGCTTCAAGCTCTTTTGGTCAAAAACGGCCAAAGAACTGCTTTGCACCTGCTGTGGCAAGATAGCTGCCCCTGGCAGCTGCCTTTTCTGTCCTGACTGCACCTGCCGCTTCTGACTGACAGCTTTGGCGTCATCCGCCGTTCCTGCTGTTTCTGTCTCTGCCCGCCATCTCTCTGCATCTCCCCTCACTTTTCTGACAGCTTCTCACTCTTTTCTGGGTATATCACCCACATATCTTTTATCTTCTATCTCCTTGTCCGCCACTAACCGATGGAAGCCTGGGATGGACTCAATTCCGCGCGCGGAGTAAAGTCAGACTGAACGGAGAGCGGCATAAGGACAGGAAGAGAGTGGGCAACTCCAAGTATTAAACTACGCCAGCTGGCCAGGAAGACGCAAGAATAGGCAGGACCTGAATAGGCAGGGCCGCAGGAACTGGCAGGAACTGGCATGCTAACTGACAGAACTGACAGAACTGGCAAGAAATGGCGAGCTGGGTGGGCGCTGTGCGGCACTCTCGGACCTGAAAAAGTCTTCGACAGGCGTGGACAGCGACACGACCCCAATTCTCCGGCTTCTTTTAGCGCCTTCAGCGCCTTCAGTGTAGCCCACTGCATCCACTAATCCGGAAGAGCGCTTTTCCCCTCCTGCGACCTCTCTCGACATGACCTCACTCGGAACAACCACTTCTTCCCCAAGCCCCCCACACTCCACAGTTCTTCTCTCCCCTCAACACTGCAACCGGTGGCCGTCAACGGACCTCGAAACCTCCCTACACAGTAAACGTCCTCGAGTACGGGGAAATGAGGGGGTCAATACAGGCCGAGAGTGACCATCTTGTAGATTCTGTAGTCCATTGTAGATGTTTCCCTCTGACGACTTCACCCCCATACAACCATACAACGATACGATCATCACCACTTGCTCAATCTCACGTACAAACTTACCCCCACAAACACCACACACCGCTCTCACAATGGCCCGCCGCATCCTCCTCATCAATGGTGCCAACCTCAACATGCTCGGCACCCGCGAGCCGGAGATTTACGGCAGCACTTCTCTCAACGACGTCGTCGTCGCCGCCGAGGCCCAGGCCAAGGAGCTGGGCGTCGAGCTCGAAGTCTTCCAGTCCAACCACGAGGGCGCCATTGTCGACCGCATCCAAGAAGCCGGCGGCTTTGGCCATCTGGTCACCACGCCCGTAAAGGGCGACACGACCCACCAGAGAGTCGACGCCATCATCATCAACCCCGGCGGCTTTACGCACACCAGTGTTGTTATTAGAGATGCGCTCCTGGGCGTCAGCATCCCCTTTATCGAGCTGCACGTCAGCCAGGTGCACTCCCGCGAGCAGTGGCGCCACCACTCGTACTTCCACGACAAGGCGACGGCCGTGATTGCGGGCTTGGGCGCGCACGGCTACACCGTCGCCATTGAGTATGCGGCGAAGCATCTCAAGATTGCAAAGTAGGCGAATCAGACAGTGCAAAGAAGTAGGCGAAGCAGGCAGAACAAAATGTACATAGTCAATGAAAAGAAACAGACAATGTGAAAGTCAGTGAAAGTCAGTGAAAGTCAAAGTGAATATACATTCCATGGCCATGGTGATGCGATAAAGACATGTGTGGAAGAAACAACGCAAGCTATGATACAGCGGAAGTAAAAGAGAAAACGATCAAGATCTAACAAAATACTAAACGGACATGCTTTAAACGGTCATGCCGTGCATAAAGACAGACGATAAAGACAACGACAGATTACACCACCTCTGGCAATCATAACGAGGCAACCAGCTTGGGCGTCTCGCTGCTGGCCGACACGCTCGCCGCCAGGTCCCGCTGGAAGCGCTGCCACGACAGCGCACCCCGGCGGGCCAGCTCCTCAGGCACCACGGGGTCCGTCTCCGACATGCGCCGGTTAAACAGCTCCAGCGACACCCAGTCGTTGTTGTACCCGATGCCGTGGAAGACGGCGCGGGCAATCTGGAGGACGGGCAGATATGACTTCTCCTCGCCATAGAAAAGCCGGCAGTTGCGCGACCAGCTCATGCGTGACGGCTGGTCGGCATTGTAAAAGGGGTGGCCGGGCAGGAGCGGGGCATCGAGACGCTCGGCGTCGACCAGCTGGACCAAAAAGACCTTTTCGCGCGGCACCGAAGCCCGCAGGCGGGCCATGGAGGCAGCCACAACGGCCTCCGCGTCCTGGGTCTTGCCGTCCTGGGCGGCCGGGTCGGCATAGATGGCGCCCGCAATGTTGAAGCTGTCCAAACACAGACCGACGTTGGCGCGGTTGGCTGCCTGCACGACCTCCCAGCTGTCCTCCCACGTCCGCGAGTACGTGCCCCAGCACAGGCTCTCGTAGCAAACCTTGATGTTTTCAGGTGCAGCAAGATCGGCCAGTTCCGCCAGATCGGACCCCCGCGTCTCCACGGATGACAGTAGCTGGTCCGCCGGTAAAAAGCTGGAGGGCACCAGGACCAGGTCCGTCTCCATCGCCTTGGCCATCTGCAGCCACAGCTTCCACTCCTCGATCCGGCGGGCGTGCTCGGCGCGGTCGCGCAGGCCTTCGTAGTGCATAAACGGCTGGAGGGAAATGACCTTTAGGCTGCGACGGGTGCACTGCTCACGGATCCAGCGGGCCGCCGCGAGGTGCGACTCGGCCGACGGGCTGGCGGCGTCGCCGGCATTGTTGGTCGTGTTCTTGTCCAGCGTGTGGGCGACGTCCACAAGATCTTCATAAAAGACTTCAATACCCAGGTAACCGTACTTGCGGGCCATGTCGAGCTTGTGCTCAAAGCTGTGGCCGGCAAAGCAGCGTCCCAAGGACATGGAGCTGATGGCGAGTTTGCAGTCCATTGTGTGTGGGTGTGGGTGGGAGAGAAAAGAAAAGAGAAAGAAAAGAGAAAGTGCTATATCAAGTGTGACGAGATGATGATGAAAGTAGCAAAGATGGAGATGGAGACGAAGATGAAAGATGAAAGATGAAATGGAGGGAGAGATAGAGGTAGAGACCATTAAGGGTAAGAGTGTGCCTGGGAGAGATTCAGGGGTAAAGAGATATCAATGTTGAGGAAGGAGCAAATGATAAAAAACCGATAGGTTCACCAGTTGGGAGGAACAGACATGCACCATCATATGTAGAAGGGAAGGGAAAGGTCTCAAAATAAAAGGGAAGGCGCTCTTGTTTGTCTCCTTCCCGGACAAGACACGCCCCGTAACGAAGGAAGAAGCAAATCTCAAATCGTTTTCGGCAGCTGCGACTGAAGGATGCGAGGAAGGCGCGCCTCTCTCTCAAACGATGGCTTGATACGGATACACACGGGTTTTGTTTTCAGGCTCGCAGTTGTGGATGCAACCAAAAGACGTCAACACTCTTGTCAGTGCTCAGTACTCCGTAGAACGTTTGATAATGCACTATCCAGCGTCAGCTAAAATTTGCTGGGCATATCTCTCTTGCAGACTGCACTGCCCGCTGTAAGTCGAGACTTCCTGATTAGGCAGGGCCAGAGGCACACTAACACGGAAGAAGGTTGACAGGCCCGCTTTTCTCGAATTTGCACGTTTTTTGCCTGCATTATAGTGCCTGCTCTTTGTTCACCCGTTTTGGTGAAACCGGATGAATCTTTACCAGTCCTAGGAAAGGTCTTCTGACTGCCATTCTAGTGGAGTTCTTGGGTCACCACTTCAAAGTGCGACGTATTCTTCCAGCCTGTGCACTCTTCCAGAACCCTGCCAAAACCTGTCAAACCTGCCAAACTCGTTCTCTCTGCTTTCTTTTCTCCTTCTTGAACCGGTCTGCCGGGCGCTTCGGCGCACTTCCCACGCTTTTCTCGCATTTCCGGTGCGCGTTGACGATCCACGATCCAGTTATCGATCCTGAACTACAGGCTAAGCGTTTTCGAACTCGATTCTCGTCGTTTTCTCTGTCTAGTCCTTCCCAGTACGGAGTACGGTCTTCAGCAGGCACCTACTCGCAATGAACATTCTTCCAGCATACTCTAATATTTACATCCTCTCTCGACTCTACACTCCTACGGATGCAAGCAAACGGCACCGGAGACGACGCGCAAGGTTGTTATTCCCAGGAAGGATTATTAGAGATTGAATGAGAGCGCCTCAAGTGGAGACGTTTGGTCTCTTTGGCGGGTTTCTCTCCAAGATTTACAGATCACGACGCTCTTCTTGGTTGTCGGCGTGGAGAAGAGGCAACTTGCCCCTTGTTTTTCTTGTCCTTCGTCTGTGTTACTAATATATCTGGGTTGACGGCCGTGCTTTTCTCTTTTCGTCTTGCTTCGCCATTCTTCATTATTCTCTTCACTCTTCATTCTCTTCACTCTTCATTATACCTTTAGAAAACTTGACCAATATCACACTGCTACCTCACGGCAAGTACGAATCAAAACAGACCCAAACAGAAGGGGCGACGCACAATTACCTGCATCGACCCCACGCCTGCATCTTCCCTTCTTTCCTTCTCTCTTTCAACTTCTCTCCTTCACCCCCTTTCTCTCTCCTTCACCCCTGTTTTTCTTCTCTCGACTCTCTTCTCCTCGCCCACCCACACATCACAATGGCTACCCAGGTCGAAACCCAGACACAGCCAGCGGCTGTCGCCGCTGCTGCACCCGCACAGACTGAGCTCCCTGCCGTCGGCCACCTCGAGAAGCACGGCTACCTCTTTGGCAAGAAACTGGCCGCCTCCATGTCGCCCTACCTCCACGACGTCGTCTACTCCAACCTCGGCCTCAAATGGGGCCAGGTCCGCTTTGACTCGGCCGACATTCCGACTTTCCTCCAGCTCACACAGGCCCCCGACTTCTATGGTGCCTCGGTGACGATGCCCAACAAGGTCGCCATCATCCCTCACCTCGACAAGCTGACGCCCGAGGCTACGGCGATTGGCGCCTGCAACACCATCTATCTGGAGACGGACCCTGAGACGGGCCGCCGTCTGCTGTGCGGCGCCAACACCGACACTGTCGGCGTGCGTGACGCTTTTACCCAGAATTTGTCGCCTGAAGCGCTCAAGGCCCGCATCGCCGGCCGCCCCGGCCTCGTTATTGGCGGTGGCGGCGCTGCCCGCAGTGCTGTCTACGCTCTCCGCCAGTGGCTCGGCTGCACCGCCATCTATCTCGTCAACCGCGACGCCAGCGAAGTCGACGCCGTCATCCGCGATCTGCAGGCCTCGGGTTTTGGCACCGACAACATCTTCCACGTCGCCACCCTCGAGCAGGCCGAGTCTCTGGAGGCGGCCGGCGCCGCCGTCGGCTGTGTCCCCGACTTCCCGCCCCAGCGCGAGGACGAGATCCTGGCCCGTAAGATTACGCAAGTGTTTTTGGCCAAAGACCCCGAGGGCACCATCCTCGAAATGTGCTACAACCCGTCGCCCTACACGCAGCTGGGCGCACTGGCCGAGCAGGCCGGCTGGCAGGTCATTCTGGGCACCGAGGCCTTGATCTACCAGGGTCTCGAGCAGGACCGCTACTGGACCGGCCGGACGCTGGACAAGCTGCCCGTCAAGGAGGTCAAGAAGGCCATTGCCTCGGTCCTGATGCAGCTGCCGAAGATCTAGATGACGGGCAAAGCTGTGCCGTTGTGTTTTTGTTGTTGTTGTTCTTGTTGTTTTGTTGTTTTGCTGTTTTTCCCTCTTCATCCTTCATAGCGATAGATCTGCGATAGACTTGCAGCCTCTTCCTCGTTGCATCCACCAAGATGCATCGAGTCATGTACATTAACGAGCTCAAATATCATGCTCATACCACGTTCATCATGCTCACTCAACACTTGGCGCTCACACTTGGCGCTCACACTTGACGCTCGATTGCTTGTAATTATGTAATGTTGAAACACAATATCGTTGTAGTTACTGTCTCTACTCAACAAATTGTGACTGCTCTGAATTGTGTGCCTAGGTCTAACCTCACCCAAACTCATGGCCTCGCTCACTCTCGCCCGTCTCACCCCCCATCTCATCCTGTTCGTCCAGACTCGCGAGACTAAGTCTATTCTTAATTTCGTTCCATTTTACATTGCTTATTTTAGTTTATATCAAGGCATTGATAAGTAGTATTTGTTTTATTTATTTGACGTGGTTTATTTCATTATTGCTTACTTTATTTTAATTTTATTTCTATTTCATTCTTCGTGATTACGTACATTTCAACATTTAAATAGTAAAATAATTATCACCGAAAAAAAAAAGAAAAGAAACAACGACATACATAAAAACTCTAAACAAATTGGCACAACTTGGGATAACCTGGGCCAACTTGGGACAGCCTGAGACAATTTAGGATAACTTGGGATAACTACTTCACTTAACTGTATCTTCTCATCCAATCTCATTCAACATCGACTACGGTCAACTTCAGTTACCTGCATTGCATTGCATTATTGTATGTGCATTAGATTAATCTGTCATCCTAGGTATCTCTTCTTTTATGTACATGGCCTCCGGCGGTCGTCTCCGACGACAGCCTCGCTCCCCGTCATCGTCTTCGACGATTGTCGTCGCCTCCGGCGCCAACTGCCGGCGACTGCCGTCTCTCTACGGCTCCTGATTCACAATGTTATCTAGTCGTCCCTGCAGATGCGGCAGGTTCGACCGTCCCGACTCGTCCTTGTGCGCCCTAAACACTTCTTCGCGCATCAACCGGCGCGGCGCTCTCCGCCCCGTAAACAGCTCGAACTGGGCAAACCCCTGCTCGGGCAGCAAGTCCAGGCCGTCGAGACTCACCCAGCCTTTGTGAGCAAGCTTGCGGCTCTGTTCCAGGAGGGGCGTTTGCAGTGTCTTGTACGCCAGCTCCACCAAGACACCACCGGTGGGGCTGCCAAACCAGGCGGGCGGGAGTGTCAGGTTGGGCGCAGGCACCGCCCCGATACGGTGCGTCGGGATGCAGCTGATAATCATGGTGGGCATCCTGCAGTCGGCCGGCCAGGGGTCTTGGTGGGTGCGCAGGACGTGAAACCTGGTGGGCGTAGCCTCCTCGTCGTCGGCCCTACTCAGCAGCTCCATCTCGTTACGGTCGAGCATCCCCGAGAAATGGGCGACCATCTTCTCGGCGTTGGCCACCGTCCGGTTCCAGACGACAATCTGCTTGACGCCCAGCTGCAGCATGGCATAGATGGCGGCGCGGGCCATACCGCCGGCGCCAATCACCAGCCCCACACTGCCTTGGCGGACAGCATTGGCCGGCGAGAGACCTCGTCGGATACATGCGCGAATGCCGATCCAATCGGTGTTCTCGCCATAGATGGCAAGCACGGGGCCCGACTGGTTGCGTGTCGTCAGGATTTGCGAGTAGTTGGGCACGCTGCCGTCGGCCTTGAGCTGGCGGACAGGAATAATGGTGTTGATGGCGCCGACGGCACGGGCGTGCGAACTCAGTGTGTGCGTCAACCGAATAGCTGTTACTTTGAATGGCAGGCCAATGGAGGCGCCACCAAACCGCGGGTCATGGATTAGTTTATTAATGTAGTCCATGGAGTTGGTCGAGTTGGGACGGTAGGTATGGGGCAGACCGCAGGCCGAGAGGGCAACATGGTGCATGGCCGGCGACAGACTGTAGTCGACATAGGCGCCGAAGACGTAGAGGCGCATTGGCTCGTAGACAAAAGCAGACGACAGAGCGACACTTGCCTGGCGGGCGGTGAGGGAGGAAGACGTGGACGAAGAGGGAGATGTCGAGGAGGGCGGCGAGCCAGGATCAGAGAGTGGTGCAGACGGCTGGCGGGCGTGGGAGTGGGAGTGGGAGTGGGAGTGGGTATGGGCATGTCGAGACGAAGACGAGTCGGAGGGAGGAGTGGTGGACCCGTGTGAGTCGGCAGAGGTGTCCATGGCGTCGGAAGAGCCGCCGACACTGGCGGGCTTTGTGGATGCGCTGGTGGTGACGGGCGGCCGAGGTGGTTCAGCCACGACAGACGTGAGCACCGAGTTGAAGCAGGCGGAGAAGCGGCCCTTGCGGCCCGTGTTGTAGGCGATCAGGGGAATCTGAGAGGGGCACGCTTTGGTGCTATAAACAAACTGGGAAACCTCAAAGTTGTCGCTCAGCTCAACAGCGCGGCGGGTCAGGCGCGCAACATGGCAGCCCAGGTCGACGGCGCGGCGGTAGTAGGCGAGCCAGCTAGGGTCGTGCCACGAAGGGGGCGACACCTGCACTGGGGGCGAGGGTGAGGGCGAGGGTGAGGGTGTACCGTCGACATCCACAGCGCCGATAATGCGCGACGTCCACGCGGCCTGGCGGACACGTGCAATATCGGCGTCCGGCAGCCGCAGGTCGACGGTCACGTAATCGGGCGCCAGCCTTAGTCCGTGCAGGACATGCGACAGGTAAGCATTCCGCTGGCTGTCGTGCCTGGCGGCGACGTCTGGGTCGGGCAGGACCACGTGGTAGATGATGGGAATGACGGTGCTCCGGCGAATATGGCTGACGATCCGACTAATGTTGTTGGCTTGCTGCGGGGTGATGGGCCGCGCATAGGGCGTCTCGTGCGCGGCGGGGACGCAGTCCACCACCAGCTCAATGGCGTCGGCGCCCGGCTCGGCTTCTTCGACGTCAATGTCGCCGGCGACGAAGTCGGACAGCTTGATGGACAGGGCATAGGTGAACTGGCGGTCTTCAATCGGGATGGACGCCAGCGGGTAGGCCGACTCGATAAAGGGAATGGCGCCGCGGGGGAGGATGAGCGACAGGAACTTGAGGAAATGGCGCTCTGCTCTCTTCAGAGTGAGGTAGGGCGCGGGCGAGCGGTTGTCGTGGTCGTCGGCGTTGGCCTGGTCAGGCTGCGGCGCGCCACCGGTGGCCTCGTTCATGCCTGTCGTGGGCGTCTCCGAGAGATTGAAAAACTCGAAGCGGGCGCACCGCCGAAAGACGGGGCCGCTGGCCGTCACCAGGTCCTGGACACGCGCATCGTCCCAGACGCGCAGATGGGTCTGGATGGCGGCTGTGTCTCTGAGGATGAGGATGATGGGGTTGGTGGCGGAGCACTGCGAGAGGCGGGCCTGCACATCGCGCTCCATCCACGAGCAGACGATAATGGCGCCCCGCCGGTACGTCTCCAGAATATGCTGGAGAACCGCCGACTGGGCTTTGCGGTAGGCGACAACGCCGTGCTCCCGCTGGAAGGCGCCGCTGGGCTGGCCGTGGGTGTCGGCAAAGACCTTGTCGGCCTCGACAATCTTGCGGCGCATGGCCGTGGAGGCGATGACGGCGAGCGTCGACTTGCCGGCGCCGCGGACGCCTGTGAGAATGACCGAGGCATCGGGGTCAAAGTGCGGGCGGCCGTGGGGCGTAGGTGCAGTGGGAGTTGAAGGTATTGAGGTGGCTGCAGCTGTCAGTAGGAGTTTATTGCCATCCCGGCCGGTGGAGGTGGAGGAGTGCTCACGTCGTGAATGTGTGACGGCGTGCCTTGGCTCGTCGTGTGGTTGTGTCCTTGGTATTGAGTCGGCAGTGGATGTGGAGGCGTATGTGGATGTGGATGTGGATGTGTTGAAAGTAGAGGACGTCGACTTTGACGTCGCCGCTCGGTTTGCTGCACTCTCGCTCTCGGACTGTGACCGTCCATTCTGTGCCGTCGTCTGCTGTCCCTCCCAGTCGGCCGACGCTGCGGCAAACGAGCGCTTCACGCCGCTGAGGACGGAGGCCATGTCGACGACGAGAGTGGGAGATCAAGGCGTATGTTGTGTCGTGGTCGAGGGTGTAGTCTGTCGAGAAGATTGACTCTTGACTCAACGTCAACGCAAGAGCGACGTCGAGACGACCATGGGCACGTGCGTGTGTAGGAGAGGGAGTGTGTATGTCGAGGAGAGGAAGTCGGTTGAGTCGGTTGAGTCGAGATAGATGGAGAGAAGGAGAAAGGCTGACTACGAGACGAAGCCTATCGTCTATCGTCTACAAAGCCTATCTTTCAGCATCGACGGAGCGTTGGATGGAGTCCGTTTCGAGTCAAAGCCTGGACAGCAGTCGAGGTGTCTGGTATGGTCTGCTGGTGGTATGGAGTCGTCTCATGCAAAAGTCAAAAAGTGCGTGCTGCGCATGGGTAATTGACCTGGATCGAGTTGTGGGAGTGGTCGACAGTCGCAAAGTTGGCGTGGCAGCACGACGTATGTGGAAAAAGCGAGAAAAAGCCCCCCTTTCTCTCCGGACGAGGTAATGACAAAAGAGGCAAGGCCGAGTTGCGTTTGGTAAGAGTTTGCTGTGCCAAAGTCGGTAGTCGTGTCCGTAGGGCCGTCGTGGCGGGTGATACACCGTACTGAGTACTCCGTAGTGGGAAGGAACGAGCGAGCAGTGCCGCCTTCGTCAGGTCTGTTGTTGCCTCTTTGCAGCAGAGCGCGTCTTGCTCTTTCCCGCGCCGACACAGTACTGTTTGCGCCTGCCCTCTGCCTGTGACGGTTCTGTCTCCGCCTGTTCTTGCCGTCCATTCCCTTTTCCTCTCTCCCTCCAAACGGCCCCTCCTTCAGAAGCAGTCTAGCGCAGTTTAACCCAGTCGACAAAGGACGCAGTAGCTTTGTTAGCGCCTCTCTGGTCCTTTGTCTGCCCCACTCCCCCAGACTTTTCAGGATAAATTCTCTTCCGCTGCTTCTCCAACGCGCTCACTGTGACCGCTAACACCGCTAATAGCTGCATGGACAACCCCTGCAAGCCGCCAGTAAGCCCCCTGTAGACGCCCCAACGGCCCTCTCCAATTCCCTCACTTTGACCTCCGCTGCTCCGTCTTTGTGGACAATCTGGAGGAGCTCTCACAAAGGTCGTGCACAACACACAGACAGTCGGACAGCGGACAGTAGTTCCAGATACCAGGTTTGCCGTTTGTCCCTTGTCTTGTTGTGTCGTTTTGCCTATTCCCCGTCTTCTCTCCATCTTTTTGGTTCCGTCTCTGCATTGAATCCGTGTGTAATTATTGGCGGCAGGCAGTTTCTTGTTCTTTTTCTTCTAACAGTACGACGTAGTCGGTGGCGTTTCCTCTTGAAGAATTCCCCGCACCGCGAGACGGAGTACGACGTAAACCATACAGAGCTACGGAGTAATACACTCAAGTACACCGTACACTAATAATCCCCGTTTCAATGGCTGTCTTTCGCCTTTCTGCGACGCCAATTGTGCCCCAGATTTCTGGAAGCTTAATCCCCGAGAGATGGCGGGCAAAAATGAAGCAGGGAGGACCAGGAAGGCAGACAAAAGAAGTCCAAGTCCAACAAGTCCAACAAAGCGGAACCGCTCTTCGCCCGTGAAGGCTATTCAGGCAGATGTAACGCACTCAACAGCACAGACAGGGGGCGGGCACACTAAAATAGTGTCGAGCAGAGAAGACTTCCGACTCTGAAGGAGAAGACTGAAAGAAAGAGCGGTCATGCGTCTTTTGCTGTGCAGTGAGTGGTTGAGGTTGAGTTGAGTCGACACAGCTTGCACTCGGAATGCCAACGGAATGGAAACAAACGGGAAGAGTAGGAGGAGAAACGACGCTGGTCGCAGGCCACTGGCCACTACACCCTGACCACCGACCTACTTACGGAGTACCTGCACAAATGACTAGACTAGCCTAGTGTCGTCTCGATTTATTGGAGAAGTTCGTGGGGACTCCGTACACGGCCGACTGCCTTTTGGCTTTCTTTTTGGGCTGGCAGGCAATTGGAGAGGAGTACGGAGTACTTTGAAGTGGCTTGGGCGTAGTCGACTTGACGACCACTTGCGACTTGCGACTTTCGACTTAATGTTGGACTTTCTTTGTGGGAACCATTCAACCTTTGCATCGCGAGTTGGACGAGAAAGCGACGAGACGACAACTGAACTCAACTTGACGGCAGCCCTGGTGGCTTATCCTCCTTCTTTCTTTTCTTTTTACGACGAACATGCTGATGCAACGGCACTGATCCACGGCAGTTGATCCAGGTAGTGGTCCACAGCCTGCGTCCGCAGCATTGCAAGACAACACTGCGACCGACGTCTGCGAGCGCAGCGAGGACACACCACAAAGATGCAGTCTTCCCAACCAAGCAGGGCCAAAGGGAGCAAAGCGGCCCGCGGCGGATCTGCCGCGCGGACGGCAGCGGCAGGCGCGGCGGCAACAACTTCGACGGCAAGAGCGAACAACACACCAGCAGCCGCGGCAGGCGCGACACAATCACAAACAGAAGGCGCGCAGGCAGGAGCAGGCGCAGGCGCAAACACAGAAGGAACGATGCCGTCAAATACACAACCTCCACCACCACCATCCTCGACATCACAACAACCATTACCACAGGACTCGCCCGCCGCCTCGTCGACGTCGGCCACTGCACCACCACCAACAGCCGCACCGGCCACAACAGCACCCCCCGCCAAACGCCAGCGAGTCTCCCGCGCGTGCGACCAGTGCCGCGCGATGCGCGAGAAATGCGACGGCGCCCAGCCGCAATGCTCGTCCTGTGTCGCCCAGAACCGCGCCTGCACCTACAAGACCAGTCCCAAGAAGCGGGGTGTGCAGACCGGGTACATTCGCACCTTGGAGCTGACTCTGTCGTCGCTGCTGGACGAGGTGCCGGGGTGTGCCGACGCATTGGACGGTCTGTTTGGCCGCCATGGCGGCGACGCCGCGCAAAGGCTGTTCAACCCCGAGGCGGGCGCGTCGGGGGGCAGTGCCCAACAGCAGAAGGATCTGGAGAGACACAACCGGCTGTACCGGCGGTGGCACAAGAGCCGGGCACGCCGCGAGATCAACCGGCTGTTGTCGACAGACGGGTTCGGTGCAGGCGTGACGCGGCCGCTTTCAGACAGAGCAGGATCAGACGATGATGCCGATGCCGAAGGGCCGTCAACAACTACTGCGCCAGTCCTCAGCAGACCGCCCGGCGCGACCTCGGCCGTCACTTGGTCGCCCTCCGAAAACACCATTCCGTCACCACTCTCCAACGCAGGCACGGGCAACCACGCCGACGACAACGCCCGTCTCCCTCTCCCACCCAACCATTGGCGGTTGCTGGATGTCTACTTTTCTTATACTCACTGCTGGTTCCCTATTCTGGAACGTCAAGACGTCCTGAAAGCAGTCTACCAGTACGAGCGCGAGCTGAGCGAACAGCAGCCGTCTGCACCCGCACAGGCACCAACAACGACCTCTGCTGCCTCGGCAGAATTATGGAGTGTTCTCGCATTGGCGTCCTTTCAAGACACTGCCTCTCGACAGCAACACCAACAACACCACCCCGACTCATCAAATACACCTTCTACACACCCACAAACCGCACAACACACACAGACCCACGACCCGTGGCCGGCCTGGTCGCCACATCGCATCTACAACGTTGCTCGCCAGATGATCCCACTCGACGACGGTCCCTTTGAGATCCAGCACGCCCGTGCCCTTTTGCTGCTATCACTGGTCAATATTGGCCGCCGACGATACACGGCTGCCCGTGTTTTGGTTGCCTTGTCAAGGCAAATCGTCCAGGATGCCGACTGTTTGTCGCGTGTCAATGACTACGCACACGGCCCCATGTCTATGCGCCGACGCATTGCCGATGCCGTCACGAGCGGCTGCTGCATTCTTGAGTCGTTTTTGAGCATTGTCCGTTCGTCACTGGGACAGCAACTTCCTCTACACCACCACCACCACCAACAACAACAACACCGATCCCACCACAGTCCCGGCTCGGTCTCGTCTCACACTCCACACAACTGCCCCGCCGTCCCCGAAGACGGTCTCGACGAGTGGCAGCCGTGGGTCCCCTGTGTCGGCTTTGGTGTCGAAGACGCCGCCGCCTCGGAACGCAGTCCGGCTTACTCCCTAACAACATTCAACCAGCTGCACGCCTTGTTTACGTTTATGCAGAACCAGGGCACCAACGCCTCCTCGTCGCCCTCGGACTACAGCGACGCCATTGCCGCTGCCGCTGGTGGCTCACAGTACGGAGCCGATGCCGATCTTGACCGTGTCTTGCGGCCCGACGTGCCATTTTCTGGCTTTGTCCGCTCGCCCGAACGCGTGTCGGCACCCGTACCGTCTGCCCATGTCCTACGCATCACCTTTGTCTGGATGCACATTCTGTTGTCCATGTCCTCAGCGTCAAAGCGCACAGGCGGCGGCATCGACCTCGCCCGCGCTCATTTGTTCGCAGACGTCCTCGAACAGTTTGTCGCTCGCTTTGGTGCGGCTGGTGCACCGCCCACACTCGCCCCTTGTGTTTTGACAGTGGTGGAGCACCCGTCGTTCAAACAGCTGCCGCCGCCACTGCAGCAGAGACTATGTGCTCTGGGGGATGCTTTGGAGGCCGTATGGGACGTGCCCCAGCAGTCACAGAAACAGTCTATGCTCTCGAGCACGACGACTAACACGACATCGACACCACGATCGAACACGAATGCAAATGCAAATGCCGTCCTTCGCCAAACACTGACACCGGGCGCCGGTGCATCCAGTACCACGGCAGCGGCACCTCCACCACAAGCACCCACGTCGGCACCGCCTGCCGCTGTTGTCTACCAGTCGGCCAGTCCTGAAGCGGCGGCAGCAGCTGCCCACCATCAGCAGCAACGCCAGACGGCCCATCATCACAGAATGTCCTTCTTGGAGCAGCAGCAGCCACATCCTCCACAACAGCAACAGCCTCCTCCTCCGTCACAAGATGTCAACATGTACAATGGGACGGGTCCTCCGCCACCGCCAGCCTTTGGCTTCCACCCTCTTCCCATATCTCCACCCAACGCCGGCAGTGTCACCGCCGATCACCACCAGCAGTCTTCTTCCCAAGCCCCTCAGCAGCCCCCCGGCTACCCATTGATAAACACCCCCTACCCGGGTGACGCCATGGCCGTTGATGCCTTTGGCGGTGCACCCGGTGCGCCCGGCGCGTTGGACTATGAAGCCTTGCTGGACGACCTGTCGGCGGTCGACTACTTGGACAGGCTGGATGCCGATATTGGCTCCCAGTTTATGGCCAATCTGGGTTTTGCGCCGGGCATGGACAACAATTTGGGGACCATGATGGGCGAGTTTGGCGGGCTGTAGTCGCGGAGCAGAACGGAGTGCGAAGCACGACGTTTGTCGTATCGAATGCGACTGCAGACTATGACTACAGAGTACGAGTACGACAGTACCTGCACGGCAGACCAGAGCAAGGCAGGCAGACCGCTTTGCCCACACTCCCACGCTGGCCACGTTCCTCTTGTGTAATACTAAAGACACACCTACGCAGTAGAGGAGAGAACAGAGAAAAGCGTGAAAAAGAGTCTTGAAAAAGTAATGAACACATTCAAACAAAGAATATTTCAAAGACGCAAAAGAATAAAAATCACACAATGATAATCCTTCGAGATACCCTTCTCGTCAAAAGACTGTCCACTTGTGCTGTGATTTTGTTGATTTTTTACTTGGACAGGTGTCTGTGCTTCTTGTGCGGGCGTGTTAAATGTTGAGCTGGTCTGCAGTGTGTTGAACGCACCCCGTTCCGACTTTGTCAAGTGTAGAGTGAGTCCAGAGCTCAAAGATCGTGCTGCTGGCTGCTTCTCCAATTTCCAGGCTGACACTGGCGGTCCACTTTCCTCTTCCTCTTCTGCGGAGAAAGCCTACTTACTCGATACACTTGTGTCCTTTTGGATTGTCTACGATTCTGCCGTCCGTCTGGGCCTTTAATTATGTGCCCGGGGCCTGAGGCGGGCTGGTGCTCGTGGCTGCTCGTCCCATGATTTCCTTCTTCAACTTGTTGACCACGCGGAGAGCCGCACCTTCTAGAGTACTCCGTAATACTCCATACACTCCAGAAACGTCTCCGCGTTTTTTGTCGTTCTCTGTCAAGTCCTCTTGACTTTTTTGACTTTTTTCTTCTTCCGTCAATACCACCCTGGCCGGCCAATCTTACTGCTTGTGATTGTCCATTTCGTCTCCCATAACACTTTTCTGCACACTTTTCTGCCACTACTTGTCCCCGTCTGTGTATCTTCTTCCTGTCATCTCCATGTTTTCCCCATTTTGTCCCCATTTGTCTCCACTTGTCTCCATCCTGTACCCCCCACCGGGAGAATGTTTATCTGGCTTCTGGCTGGCGTCTGGGTTGTCATCTGATAAAATCTGGGGCTCTCTTCTGGGGCAGGCCGCTGGAGTCCTGCTGGCCAGACCGCTGTCAACTTTCTTTTTCCTCTCTTTGTGTTCGTTTCTACATTCACTAGACTTCGTATCGGCCACTGCGGCCACTGCCGGGCCACTAATACCAGTGGCTATTCCATTGTCAACTCAGATCCAGTCTAAGAAAACGTCTAAGGAGATGTCGACACCCACAAGCCACCCACACGACGAGCCTACAGAGTCTAGGTCGGCAAAGGAAGAAAAAGAATAAAAAATGGAAATCGATAGCGCAGGCGAGAGCGCCAAAGGGAGACTACAGGCACCCAGACCACAGCCAGACTGTAGCCAGAACCGCACCAATGGGCACTAAAGGACGCCAATCGAGGCCAAAAGCAAGGAACCGCAGGAACAACGAGGCACTGCCGTTAGCGTTGTCCGCGGCGAAAAAAAAAACTTGAGTGGAGGAACGGCCTTTAACCCAAATTGAGATTTTTTCCCCGGAGCATCGTGGATGGAGAAAAAAAAGCTGTACGGAGTAATGCGTAAGCAGAAGAGTCACCACAACTGGTCAGCACTGCAGAGAGAGGCTTCTCCTCCACACCTTTGGAAGAACGTTTACAGCATACTTTCCAGCATCACTCTCTTGGCTCTCCTGTGACTGTTTGTTTTTCCAGGATTCTCCCAGCACCTCTGATTCCTGATTCTTGTTCTTCCCCAGACGTCCTTCCCCTTGTTCCCCGTTCATCACCGTTCTTCCACGTTCTTCAGGTTTTCCTTCGCCCGTCCACTTGGGTCTGGGTTCGGTGATCCTGATCCACCTCCATCTTCCACTTTGTTTTCCACTCTGTTTGCCCACTCGCAGCATTTTGTTCTCCGCGTGTTCTCCGCGTGTTCTCCGCGTCAATCTGCCTTTCTTGCCCTCTCCATCTCCCTCTCCAGTCTCCCCCATCTTTCTCCTCAACCGCCTTTTCGTTCTTCCGATTTTCCGTCCACCCTCACACGTTTTGGCTCCTTGCTCACCCTGTTTCTATCCTTGTCGTCCTTCTCTCGGCGTTGTCTCCCCACCATCACGCCCTTTTTTGTCTTGCTACCCTCTTTTTGTCTCTCGTCTCTTGTCGTTTCTTGTCGTCTCTTGTCGTCTCTTCGTCTCCCTCCAGTCTATCCGCATCCCGCATCCCCATGCTACCCTAAAGTTGGACGGTTGTCTTTTCTTCTTCCTAGCTTGGATTTGTGTCTGTGTTGGACCACCCCCTGCCCAGTCTACTAGACTATCACTTGCCCCGTTGGAAGGTCTTGGCTCGCACGCGTCCCCTTCCCCCAGTCAGGGCCTGTCCAGATATTTAATATCGAGGACTATCCTTCCCATCATCGTCACTTTCTTTCTCTCTCTCTCATCAGCATCAACAACTTGGGACTTCATCTCTGCCTGAGACTTTCCCTTGTCTCATCCCATTGGCAACTCCTACTTTGTTTCTTTTTATGCCCTTTTGTTCATACTCTCCACACACCTCCTCCCTCACAATGTCTATCCTTGCTCTCCGCGAGGACCGGCCGACGCCCAAGGCTGTCTACAACTGGCGCATCTATGCTTGTGCCATTGTTGTATCCTGGGCCTCGTGCATGATTGGCTATGATTCAGCTTTCATCGGCACCACCATCGCCTTGCCCTCCTTCATCAAGGAGTTCCAACTCGACAGCTACTCTGCCTCCAAGCGCGCTCTGATTTCGGCCAACATTGTTTCCGTGTACCAGGCCGGTGCCTTCTTCGGCTCGCTCGCTGCCTATGGCTCGTCCCACTTTATGGGCCGCCGCAAGTCTTTGTGGTTGTTTTCCGTCCTCTTCATTGCCGGCGCCGGCGCCATGTTGGCAGCCAACGCCGAGCGCGGCCTCAACGTCATTGTCGGTTCCCGTTTCCTCGCTGGCTTCGGTATTGGCGGTGCCTCTAACATGGTGCCCATCTACATTTCCGAGCTGTCGCCGCCCGCCATCCGTGGCCGTCTCGTCGGCATGTACGAGCTTGGCTGGCAGATTGGTGGCCTGGTCGGTTTCTGGATCAACTACGGCCTGACCGAGCACTACCCCAGCAACAACACCCAGTGGCTGATCCCCTTCGCTGTCCAGCTCATCCCCGCCGGTCTTCTCCTCATTGGCTCCATCTGGGTTCCCGAGTCGCCCCGCTGGCTGTTCTCCAAGGGCCGCCGCGAGGAGGCCATGAAGGTGCTCTGTTGGCTGCGCCAGCTGCCCGCCGACGACACCTACATGCTCCAGGAGGTTGCCTACATTGACGAGGACCTGACCCGCTTCCGCGACGAGGTCGGTGCCGGGTTCTGGAAGCCTTTCCGTGCCCTCAAGCAGGGCCGTGTGCAGTGGCGCTTCTTCCTCGGTGGTGTGATGTTTCTGTGGCAGAACGCGTCCGGCATCAACGCCATCAACTACTACTCGCCCACCGTCTTCAAGACGCTCGGTATTACTGGTGCCAACACGGGCTTTTTGACCACCGGTATCTTTGGTGTCGTCAAGACGGTGACGACCGTCGTCTGGTTGCTGTACCTCATTGACCGTGTCGGCCGCCGCAACTTGTTGCTGTTCGGCTCGCTCGCTGGTTCTGCTTGTATGTGGATCATTGGCGCCCTCGTCAAGGACGTCATCCCCAAGGTCGACCCCAACGCCGGCATGTCCTCGGGTGGTGTCGCCGCCATCTTCTTCTTCTACATGTGGACCACCGTCTACACACCGTCCTGGAACGGTACCCCCTGGGTCATCAACTCGGAAATATTTGACCAGAACACCCGCTCGCTCGGCCAGGCCTCGGCTGCCGCCAACAACTGGTTCTGGAACTTCTTGATCTCTCGCTTCACCCCGCAAATGTTCGCGAAGATGGGCTACGGCGTCTACTTCTTCTTTGCGTCGCTCATGCTCTGCTCCTTTGTCTTTGTCTTCTTCCTCGTCCCCGAGACCAAGGCAATTCCTCTCGAGCAGGTGGACCGTTTGTTCGCCATCAAGCCCGCCCGCAAGGCCCACGCCCAGGTCATGGAGGAGCTTGCCCGCATCAACGAGGCCCAGCAGTCCGAGGTCGCCGACGAGAAGCCCGCTGCCACTGCCGAGGAGTACGCCTGAGTGCACTCGTAAGTGGTCGCCGGAGGCCATCACTGTATTCATCATGTCCTGTCTTGACATGCAGTCTACGAACTACATTTTCTTGACTTCTTTTCATTTTCAATCTGCGTGACACGAGCAAATTAGCAAAATACCAGCTTTTTTTATCTGTTCAAAACATGTTCTCTTGTGTGATAAAATGTTTTTTCAAAGCATTCATCTGTACACCTGTTGTTTCTTGCCTTTTCAAAAGCAAGCTCTACGTCTGGGATTCAACCTTGCACCTTTTCTTACCGAAAGGGATATGGCTCATTGTACAAACTATGCCGTAACAGGGGTCCCGAAAAAAATCTGTTCGGTACGGAGTATCTGTTTTCCACAGAATCCGTGAAGAAAAAAAGGAAAAGAAAAAACGAACTAAGATGCTTAATCAGACTACATCGACCACAAAAGTAGCGGCTGAGGCGACAGCGGCAAGGCTGAGGAGAGAAGTGAAGATCGTGTTGGTAATGATGTAGGACGTTTATAAATTATGTGCTGTGAAGAAGGTGACTGCTATGGAATGGGCCAGAATGAGAGAGATGGAGAGATTATGAGCAGTAGAGTGGGCATAAATTTCATCTTTACAGGGACCTACTCCCCGTCCAAAATTATGTGCCCTGGACAGAATGGTCCAGACGGTAATTAAAGTGCACATCGCCAAGAGCGCATCTCATCAGCCGTCATAAACAACGGGCATTGAACTTATGCAAAGTTTGTGAGTCTGTGTAAAACACCACCTTAAAAAAACAACCAAAAAAACCTCACGTACTTCTACGCTAAAAGTTAGAGTCAGGTCACCTCACGCAGACCCACCGTAGATAATCTGATCAATATCATCTCACCGTACCATTCTACCGTAAGTGAACTCCGATGTCGTTGAATTAAGCTCCTTCAGGTACGGGTCAGAAACTACCGAGTATTTATGGTAAAAGGAGGTATCAAGAGGGACTAATATATAAGTTGGGGTATTCCTGTCTCAGCATTTCAAGACACGGGATGAAAGTCCAGACTTTCCACATTTTGTTCCAATTTAATGGGGCTGAAATAAAGATGAATGACAAGGCGTACTGGATAGAGTCTTGAAATATTTGCGTACGCCAAATGGACAGATAAATAAAACGTCCGAATCTATCACCGCAGAAAACAAGAAAGAGGAACGTACGGGAGGCTGGGCTGTATGGAACTACAGGTTATGCACCAATACAGAGTTGAAATGGCTGAGGGATACAAAAAGGGATAACATTAAAACACTGGAAGCTATGTACATCTCATTGCTATCCTCTTTTGCCCAGCTCGGGATGAGCTTCCTTTGACCACTGCGCCAAACGGCGCCTCTTGGTTCGTTTCTCTGCTTCCTCCGGCAAAAGAGACGTGTTTTCCCCAAGAGACTTGTTTCTTTCAAACTCCGTCTCTGGCAGCAGGACCTGGTCATGACTAGCATTGCCGTTGGTA
This sequence comes from Sporothrix euskadiensis, assembly GCA_019925375.1. NCBI lineage: Eukaryota > Fungi > Ascomycota > Sordariomycetes > Ophiostomatales > Ophiostomataceae > Sporothrix > Sporothrix euskadiensis. Next base: position 116,691 of record JADHKQ010000002.1, on the reverse strand, counting down.
GCTGACAAAATCTCGGAAGTTGACACAGACGCACGGCTTGATCCGGGCTCATTGTCAACTTCTTCCAACTCTGTTTGAGGTACAGCCTCCGTCTCGGATAGCCGAGCGCGACTTTGGCACCAACTCAAATCGCTAGCCACCCTGCGGGTAGTTTCATTATCCGGCCCGTAAAGATTCTTGTAACCTTCCAACGCTTGCTGGAAGCGTACCTCGGCCTCCGATAGCCTTTCTTGTTTGAGGTAGACACGGCCCAAATAAGCAACGATGCTTAAAGTTTTGATGTGATTGGATCCGTAGATTTTTTCATGGCCCGCTAGAGCCCGTAAGAACACGGTCTCTGCTTTGGGTAGCCGACCCTCTTTGAGGTAGACAACACCCAACCAACTGTCTGTTGAATAGGCCTCTACGCTGTCCGGACCGACAGAACTCTCGAAGCCCTTCAGTGCCCGCAAAAACGTGTCCTTGGCCTCTGGTAGGCGGCCTTGGTCACTGTAAAGGGCGCCCAATTCAATAACGACATCTAAAGTCGATATGTGGTCTGGCCCGAGTAAATCTTCCGCCGACTGTAGCGCCTGCAAAATCGTTTTTTCTGCTTGTGGCAGCCGTCCTTGCAAGCGGTAGATAGTTCCCAAATGTGAAAATGCTCCGATCATAGATGGGCGTTCTAGCCTGAGTTTGTAGTCTCCGTGTAGAGCCCGTAGGAACATGGCCTCGGCCTCCGGTAGCCGATTTTGCCACCGGTAAATTAAGCCCAAACAATAGGCTGATTCAAGGGCCGTAATGTGGGCTGGTCCATATGCTTTCTCGAAGCCTTGTAGTGCCCGCTGGCACAAGACCTCGGCCTCTGGCAGCCGACCACATTTCGCGTACGCATCGCTCAAGTTTCGGGCTGTGATGAGAGTCGTGATGTCGTCTAGGCCGAAAACTATCTCTGTTCCTCGGAGTGACCATTCGTACATGGCTTGGGCCTCAGGAAGTCGGGCAGAGATGTTGAAAATATGGGCAACGCATTCATACGACTCGATGAGAAGTATATCGCCTAGACCAGGCGGTTCCAATACTTGGCCGTCTTTCGCCCACCGGTAGCACATTTCTGCATGCGGGAGAAGCCGACGACAGATTGCCCAGCTCTTATTTTCCAATTCTTCAGGACTCGACAACCCAAGAACAATCATCGCTGATCGCAGGTTCTCTCGTTTGCTGGAGGCGTCCTGCAAGTGCGATGCCCATTTGTGAACCACTGGGTGTAAGTTGTACACAACTTGGTGGGTATCCTGCTTGTCGCCTGGTGAGGTTGCTTCTATCATGGAATACTGGCGCAGAAGTCGCATCGTGTTTGAGAATGTGGCTTTATTGCCGGCAACTTTGAGCAGCCACTCAGGCAGAATCTCTCGGCCGGAGATCCTTTTAAGAAGCCATTCTGGCAACACTCTTGTAGAGGCGTTGAGGAAGAGCTCGTACCAGAGGTCTTTGTTTGACATCATGGCCCAAAGGCGGAGCAAGTTGGCGGCAGCTTCGTTTTTCTTTTCGATTGCTTCCAAAGAAATGGTCCATGTTGTGGCAACGCATCGGTCATAGCCGGCCAGCTGCGGGCCAGAGCCGACCTCAGGATCAAACAAATCGTTCCAATGCTTATCGTAAAGCTCAACGTATGCTGCGACATCTAGTCCTGTCTCACGGCAGTATGTAGCAGCTTGGGCGAGGGCCAGGGGCAGTCCACCAAGGTGCTCGAGCAGTTTCTTGCCGGCTGCATTAAGGACTAGTATAAAGGTAAGAACATGGTTAGTTTGTGGGAAGAAGAAGTGGATATCGTCGACCTGCCGAGACACGAAAGCACAACGACATACCTAGATCACCTCTGTACCACTCCTCATAGACTGCCTTGCTCAAGGTCTCATCTGCATTTCCCAACTCCTTTGGCTTTCCGAGCTGTGCAACCTTCAACAGCCTCGTAGTAATCAGGACCGAGCCATGATCACCAGGTATGTACTTCTGGACATCAAAGGTGCTAGTCGTGCCGCCCTGCTCCTCGTCTAGGTCGACGTTGTCGAAGATGAGAAGCCAGTCGGTGTTATCCGGTCGTGTAAGCCACTCCAACACATCAGCAACCACGGCGCTCAGAGCGCCAGCATTATCAAGCCTGCTCGTCCGGCTGGATTCCGGGATTTGACCTCGTGGGATTCTGCGTGCACAACTGGCAAGACTTTGGCGCAGACGGTCTTCCGAACGGCTGTCGAGCCAAAAGATGGAACTGAAGGTGTTTTTGTGGCGACGAGCAAAGTCAGCGGCGAGTTGTGTCTTGCCAATCCCACCAAGGCCGTAAATTACAAAGATTTTGCGCCGTTGGTCTTGTTGGGGCCGGCTCAGCCGTTGCGGAAGGAGGCACTCTTCGATCTCGGCCGTGTCGCCGACTCTGGCAACAAAGTGTTCTGACGCTGGCACACCCTCGAGAGTGAATACTGTCCGGTAAGATCCGTTGTCTTGTGCACATAGTTTTAGCAACATTTCATGTAAGTGTAAAAAGAAAAAGAAAAAACCAAAAAAAACTAGCGCAACGTTGTAAAAGAATCGATTCATGAAAAAGATAACAAATGAAAAAAGGAAACTAACAGTGTCTTCCAACGTGGCTTTCACTTCCGGTTCGACTTGGCACCTCAAAGAAGTCGTGTGTTCCCATAAGCATCGGTCTTCCAACGACACCGTGAGCTCCAACGGGGCTTTGAGTCTCAACAAGAACTTGCAGGCTTCGCGCACAGTCTTGCATCTGCTGGTAAACTGCCGGAGACGAGACATAGCTTCTCGTGGCCGCGACGATGACGCTCTTTTTCTTCGCCTCTTCCAGGCCAACCCCTCGCAAGCCCCGGTCCACATTGAAGCGAAAGTACCGCTTCTGGCTGTAAAGGGCTTCGTTGTCTCGATGGAATTGCTGTGCCGTATTTTCGGTATCTGTGTTGAGATGTACGAGTGTATCCACGATGCCGCGGAGACCGTCGCCAAATGCCGTTGGGTCTGGGACTCCAGTCCCAATCGACACAATACATTGTAGCTTGCGCTGCAACGCATCAGCACCCCAGGCGTCCTGAGCTTCATTCCATAGCACGTTGATGGGGTTGTTTTTCCCAAATCCGCCATCCACAAACTCCTCATCAAAGGGGCCGATGGAGACTGGGTCGAAAAAAGCTGGCGCTGCGGAGGTGGCACGACACGCCTGCCACACCGTTGTCAAGTTCCAGAGGTCCGAGTGCCCACTTCGTGGGGAGTTGTAGCTAGCCAAGCAAACCGTGTTTGATGTTTGTTTACTCGTAGCGCAGACAAATCTAAAATCACGTCAGATATGGCAGCCTCAAGTACTGTATTGCGGTGGCACTCACACTTTGCAGGGTGCATAAACCGAGTTGCCAACTTCCTTGAGAAGCAGGTCATCGTCAAGACCGCGCCGACGCAGAATCTGTTTGATGATCTCAACCAGCTTTGTTGCGTCGAACCGGTCCTGGAATTCGTCGTTCATCTCGAGGCCGCCTCCTCTACTCGTAAAGACTTCGCCAGAGAGGGACGTGTAAGCCTCTATACATTCATCCACCGACATTCGAAGCCGTCCAAGCATGATGGCAATGATGCCACCGGTGCTGGTGCCGCCAATCATGTCGAAATAGTCGCAGGGCCGCGGCGGCAAGTCACTGTTAACCATCTCCATGAGCCTCCGGAGGATCATGAGCGACGAAAGGCCGCGTACGCCGCCGCCATCAAGGGCAAGTAGCCGGATTTGATCCCCCGGCATCACGAGAAGACTGCAGAATAGCTGAAGTGTGGTGAGTATGATCAGAAAATGTCGGATTGTGTGTGAGCGAAGGAGAAGTTGGACAGAATTTCTGAGGCGCGAGAGAGATACGTCAGGGCGAACGTTTGGCTGCATTACTCGGCAACTAGGCTTCCTTCCACCTCTCGTCCTCGACAGTCCAACTGCCCTCTTTTCGCCGGCCCAACTGCTGCCCGGCCAGTCAATCACACTCTTTGTTCGCATGCGCTTGCACTCGTATGTGACCAAAATGCAGCACGCAGCGGCAAGTCTTGGTCGCTCATTGGCAGAGGTTCCTGAAAGGGGTGGCTGCTCCGCCTCAATTCACAAAAGTGCAGAAATGCAAGACCTGATCTCGTTGCCCGACCCTTCATATTTCATATTCGGTCGACCACTATTACTTCTAGTCACCTGGAATGCACAAGAATTGCCCCTTTTCAGTCAACAGAGCACGCAACCTCTTCGTGGCGGTGTGACTGTTCATGCCTGGCGTGCCTACTGCATGTTGTTGTCGAAGGAGATACGGAGTACTCTCATTCTCAAAGCTGCAGATTGTGTAGAGGAAAACGATAGTGGCACACTCGAAAATTCAAAAAGGAGTCTGCTCTCACGGCATTGTTTCTAGGAAAAGAGACATAAAGAGCTATATGCATTCAGCGGCGTATTTCTCGTGTTTTTCGTCAACTGGCAGAGGCGGTGACTGCTCCTCGTCAAAGTGCAAAGTGCAGGAGTTGCCAAAGTGCAATATTGCAGCCCATGCAAATGCCACCAGTAAACTCGTTACCCGACCCTTCTTTTTTTCTTTTTTCTTTTTCTTTTTTTGTCGCCTTACAGGGATCCGTTGGCTGAGAAGAGCCCACTAGATATTCTCAGTCAACAGGTCATGCAGTCTGCTCGCAGTGGCGCTATGATTTTTGATGCCAGCTACGGCTGAAAAGATTGTGCAGTTTTCGCAGCCAATGGTAGTCGACGGCGACCTTTGGCCCTCAAGCTCGAGAATAAAGGCTGCGTTGCAATGTCTACCTCTACCCGCCGTGGCATATTCCTAAAATGAAATACGGCATCGCCCATCAGCTGCACAATTCTGTCCGTCGCATAAATCCATACCGTTGTTGTCGGAACAAGAGATATCGAAATGGCTTACGCGCTACTTTATTTTCTTTTCACATTTAGCCGTTGAAGGTGTCACACTCGCACACTGTGCACATACTGCGCAGTGAAAGTCCAGTCTGCAGCTGTATGAATTCCAAGTACAACTGTCATGATAGGTTACTTGGGATGGAGACATTTGACGCTTTTGGCAGTCTAGGCTCACCATGCACATCTATTCTTTTATCGGGAGAAATATGTTTATTGAAAGTCTTTACTCCACGAGTAGTACCAGTCCTATTTTTAATGTTCATTAATGCCAGTCCAAACTCACCGTAATTAATGAAGAGCGTTGATGGCCACAGTTTACGCCGTATTACGTCGTACGGAGTACTCGACGCTCATTTCATCACGTACTGCAAAGCACGAGCCACACAAATAGGGGTTAAGACGTTGTGGCGCTGCAGACAGCAGCAACCCGAGGGGCCCAAACTGAGCAGCGTGAAACGGGATAGGGGAGGAGGGGCTGGGCTCTCATGAAACATAACTCGGAAGAAGAGGCTGCAATCCACACGTGGGATGATTGACATAAACCCCCGCCCCCGCAATGAACTCTGGAAACAATATTCGGGTAGACCCGCCACAAGAGCTACGTGAGAGTCGCTTTAAAATAAGTGGTGCGACTAAGGGGGTCTTTATTTTCTTTTTCTTGTTTCTATTTATCTTCTGGAACAAATGACCCCGGACTTCTGCAGTCTGGAGTTTGCTTCCATTTTTAAATACACAGCGCGAACATGGACATTCTCGGCGTCCGCCTAGCCCCTGATCTTTGACAGCTCTTGACGAACACGAAAGGATTGCAGTGTTGCGTCTATGGAATTCCTCTCCTTATTGATCGCCGTACAGATTGGCGAGTCCGTCCAACTGCCCTCCCCCCACGTTATTTTTTTCCTTTATGGTAGCTCGTAGACGCTGAGGCTGGCGGAGTTTCGTGTGGCTCGGTGCCCCCGCGAAAAGGGTCTTACAGGGTTCGACAGGGTTCGACAGGGCGCAAAGGGCTGCACAGATTGCGGCATGGGAAAGGGGACCAACGCGGAAAAGCGACCGAGGTCGATTGAGAGCGTCAATTCAGCCACAACTCGTCGTTCAAATCCGGGTCCTCGAGCCTCGAGATCTGTCTGCGATGTGATGTATGAGTTTCACATATTCTATCAGGCTCCTTTTGAGGAGAACCAGTGTTACAACAGATGCTTCACATTGAAGCCGTATCTGCACCCCGTATCGTATCGCGATGGCAGCATGTCGGGCTGCCTCGTGGTATCCCTGTACTTTCAAAGCAGATCCGCAGGCCGGACAGTGAACTCGGGTGAAGTTAAAAGCAGGCACTGGCCGCGACCTCATATGGACCATGTCTGACTTGAACTACAATTCGTGCCCTTTTTTTTTTGTGTGTTTTATTAACCTTCATTTATCCAGACATCGTGTCGTTGCCCAAATCAACTCTCCCTTTTCTCTTTTTCGTTCTATTTTGCCCTATTGCGCAAGATGTCTTCGTATGTCAAACTATACGATGATAAGGAAGAGGAAGACTCGGGATACTGGTCGATCAACGAAGACTCCTTTTCTGATCCGAATTGCGACCCATATTCAGATAATGGCGGATACGATGGCCCGGGCGCCGCTGATTTGGAAGATGGCAACAGCTCAGACGTTGACGCCACCGATAGTACAAATGGGGATGAAGACGACGCCACAGGCGACGAAGCAGGCGACGAAGCAGGCGACGACGCAGACGACGCAGACGACGCAGACGACGCAGACGACGATGATAACGACGACGACGACGATAGTACGGGCGGGGATAATGTCGACTATTTAGAAGGAAACGGAGACAAGGACCCCGACAAGGACACCGGCGCCGAACATCTTGGACTCAAATCACTTCCCATCCCTATCAACTTGGAAGCAAGACCAGAAACCAGGCCATTATTCAGCGAATATTTTAAAACACAGCTTTCTCACAACAAACACCGCAATCAGCTCCTCGAGCTCATGATGAAGAATATCGATTCCGATAAGAACCGCTGTCCAGGCTACATCTACTGCTACAAACGATCCGACTGTCTTGGATATATCAAGATTGGCTACATCAGGGACGAGGCTGAAGACGGCAAAGACGAGCCACATACGACAACCGCGGGAAACTCAGCCAGCGACTCTCCCAGACGAATTTCCGAAAAGATGAAGAAAAAACCAAGAACCGTCGAAACACGAATGGACGAGTGGAGAAAGAGCTGTGAGCACGAAAGCAAGCTGGTTTTCAGCGCCCGGATCGAGTGTCATGCGGTCCAGAGAATCGAGAGCCTCATCCACACGACACTGCGCGCATATCGGCGAAAACAAGATCCGCCATGCGAGCCGTGTCGGAAGCGCAGCAAGAACGGCAAAGGGGGGCAGCACGATGAGTGGTTCGAGGTCGACGAAGACAAGGCACGCGAGGTGGTCAACTTTTGGACGCGGTTTGCCCAGCTGCAGCCATACCGTCTGGGCGGACTGACCGGTTTCTGGCAAGAAGACATTAGCAACCAGCGGAATGCCAAGGAGTTCTTCCCTAAGGACTACTCGGTCGTGAGCTGGATGGGAACGATGGACCGGTTGATAGAGCAGCTGGCAATGCTTAAAAGCCCCGAGAGGTGGAAAGTGTGAGGGCACTGTACGATATGGATATGTTTGGTTAGTTTCTTGGTCGGTCTGTTTGTGGGTGGACGCTTAACGGTGATGATTACTTTCTGGCAAATTCATTGATTTTCTCCTGTCCAAACTTGTTTCAATCTACCGTGACCCCTTTACGCTGGTCGAGAAACTGATGCGCACAGTGCGCGTCTTGATCGAGACTCTACACAGTTGAAAGGGGGGGAGGGGGCTCCAAAGCGTACCAGAACCAAAAGGAGAAACGAAACAACCCACAAGAATGGCATTATCTGAACATCAAAGCTCTGCAATCAAGTAAAAGTAAATGCATCACGTAGCAAAGCAAAGCAGCGTTTTCGAGCTCCTGCATGCAGAGACAGAAAGACACCGACGCACAACACCGCACCAACTAGCAAGAGTACCATACAAACTAGAAGAAGCCAAAGATAGTCACGCAAACCAAGTGCCGCCCGCCGTCTAAGAAGCTCAGGGCTGACTGGATACACTGCAGGATCCCAGACACTCTTGTAGTGGGTTAGGATATAGATGGCAAGGCACATGATCGACGACCCGAGCCAGGCAAGCACTGTCCACGAATTGTCTGTGGCGTCGTCCAAAAACATCGTAACGGCAAAAAGGAACGCCGAGGCAATTCCCATTCCCGTTACAATAAACCACGCCGGTACAAGGACGACAAGGCGAGGGTCATCGAGGTCCAGTGTCCGAATCCGCAGCACCAATGTATCGCAATGGTATGCGTAACCCATGACCAACACGGCTGAGCTTGATATTGCCACCGTAGCCCGGAAAAAACCAGAAGCGCTCTGCTGCTTGCTGCATAGGCGGTAAAGCAGGGTAGATAGCAGCAGGTGCAGCGTGGACATGGAGAAACTGAGGGCACTTTCGAGGACGACCAGAAGCAGCAAGCGGTTGCCGCTGGTAGTCGCTACAGGAAACGCCTGTCTAGAAGCTCGCAACGCAAACCCTGCTGCGATCAGCAACACAGCACTGCTCGTGAGTATGCTGCCGCCGCCGATGCCCGCTTCTTGGCAGCGGCGTAGAAAGACGTCGATTGGCTTCGGGACACGCTGCAGCCCGCGCGCCAAGTCGCCCAGCCCCGACGTTACACGGATCGACTCGAATAGCGATCTCGAAAATACCTGGCAGTTGGCCGAGAAGAGCTTGTACATGGGGCCCATGTTTTGTATAACCAGGACAGCTGAATATAAGAAGGGGACGTGTTAGCGCCTACTCGCCATTTCACCACGAGGCGCGTTGGGCGTCGGGCGTCGTGCATACCTTTGTGGAAAATCTGCTCGTCACTGAGCATCGTGTAGCCAATCCGCCTCTCTACCCATCTGGATTCACCGCGAAGCGCATCCCAAGGAATCCCGTCTGCGGCAAAAATTCGATTGTTCTCGATGCCAATCTCAAAGCACATTTCACAAGAATCATTGTCGGCAGGGTCTGTCAGCTTCAGGGCCCAGTGGTGTACCATCGCCGGCGCAATATCAAAGAGGATCGGGGCGGCTTGTATGACTTCTTCAAAGGCCTCGAGAGGTCGGACAAGTAGCGTAATGGTGCGTCTTGGATGGCGCGGGGTTGCGCTCGCAGCAGTTGTGGCGCTGTCGGCCATCGGCGCGGAAGTGTAAAACTATGAGGCGGGAAATGGAATAGGTGGCCAGTGGTAGGCTATTTACGATCGTGGCCGTGGAGTTATTATTGCAGAGGGCAAAATTGGTCTGGAGTAGAATATGTTTGGATACATCGTATGTGTGTACTCCGTATGGTTCTATCCATTAGAAGGGGACGTCAAGCCGGGCGGAGAAAGTTCAATTACGTCATCATAAGAGCCACAGCCTTCTTACGTCAGCTCCCGCTAGCCATATCATGTCATGAATATATTGTAGAGACAAAGAAAATTCGATGCAGCCGAACAATAAATTGACACGAATCCCATTATTATTCTTTCAGCCCAGACGTGACTGGTTATGCCTCGGTGGGTTTTATTGGAACGGCTTCGACATCCGTCCCAGGAAGCGCAGTGAGTACATCCACCACACTGGTTGAAACGAAGACCGCACAAGTGCAGCTAGTCAGGTAATTCCTAAGGATGTCTCCGCACTGTATATTAGGGTGCTTTATAAAACTGCAAAAATATGTGCTAATGGAGGTTGCATAGAGCAAGGGTCGTCCCATCAGAGCATATTGGTGAGTAACAACACCCTGCATATCGGTCCCTTGTTGTTCCACGCGTCTGTTCTCGAGTAATAAACGTTAATAATAAATATACTTATACTAGCAATTCGATTCATATTTTGTTCTCCTGTCCAGTTTTTACATGTTCATTTTACATGTTCACCACCCCCTCACTTCAGATCCGGCAACGACTGCTCATACTTCATGTAGTCGGCAATCTCGTCGTTGAGCTCCTTGGCGGCTTCACTGGAAATGGATACAATGGGCGGCCGCGGGGCACCGCCGTAGCCGTGGAAGTGGTCCAAAATCGACTTGAAGCCCGGGATGGCGCGTTTCGTCAGGCTCCAGTCGGCCTTGGCCAGCGCCTGCTGCGCGGCCCTGGCCTTTTGCAGGTCACCGCCCTGGACGGCCAGGTTGTAGACCTCGACACAGGCGCGGGGAAACACGTTGGCGGCGCCGACAATGGCACCGGTGCCACCGACAACAACGGCCGGCAGGATAAAGTCGGCGACACCAGAGAAGGCAAAGTAGTCGCCTTTCTGTGAAGAAGGGTTCAAAGAAGGGTTGACCTCCGAAACAGTCGTGGGGATGTCGTTGATGACACGGGCCATCTTGCCGACGCCGCCGCAGGTAAACTTGGTTCCGACAATGTTCTTGTGCTTGGCCAAACGCAGGAGAGCATCCGAGTCCAGGTCAAAGCCGGCAGCGGCGGCCGGGTAGTTGTACAGTACGACGGGCAGAGGGCTCTCGTCAGCCACCAACTCAAAGAAGCGCTCAATGCCGGCTGGGCCCATGGTGGCGCCACCGCCGCCGACAAAGGTGGGCGAAAGGATCAGGACAGCATCTGCGCCAGCAGCAGCGGCATCTCTAGTCAGGGCAAGAGTGCCAGCCACCGAGTTGGCAGATGTGCCTGCAATAATGGGCACCGACGTGAAACCGGCGGCATCAATAGCTTCGCGGGTAATCTTGACAACAGCGGCACGCTCATCGCTTTCCAAGAGAGCAGCCTCGCCGTTGGAGCCGTTGCAGACGAGGCCTGTGCATCCTGCACGGACAAGACGGACGGCGTGTTTGGCAATGGTGGCGGCGTCGAGAGGGCCGGGCTTTTCACTCGAAGTGCTGGGGGCGGACAGGAAGAATGTCTGGGTCGGGGCGTAGATGCCCGGGACGAGAGAGCGGACCATTGTGGGGGTGAGGAAGGTGGTGGGTTGTTGTCGTTGTCGTAAATGTGGTGGTGATGGTGATGTCAATATTGTCGAGATGCAATCCTTGGCCACAGTGTTTACTGGTGAATGTGAAGCTTTTTGTTCAAGTCAGTCTATTGTTCTGCTATCGACTATCGGTCATAGGTCAATGGTTTCGGCGGAGCTCCTCTAGCTCGCCATCTCTGGTTGTCATTAATTGCCCGCAGTCTCTTCAAAGCCTCCTTCGAGGATACTCCGCATCGCATCGCGCCACGCCGCAGTCGGAGTTGTCGAGGCTGATCGTATTTTTTTTTTTTTTTTCCTTCTTCTTTTTTTGGTCCTTCCCCTGGTGATCTTCCCCACATCAACGCGTGACTCCAAAAGAACACGCTTGTCTTCTCGTCTCTCGCCTCTCGTTACATTCATTCCGTTAATGACAATTCATGCTGTCATTGTGTCCCGAGGTCACCAGACAGACAGTTTCCTTCCTGTCACGTCCGGGGTAAGGCGCCATGGCGCTGCCGCATCCCTGCTAGTCTTCTTTTGGACTGTTTGTCGTGCAGACTGCGTGCATGTTTCTGATGTCGTCTTGCAGCGTAGCCGTCGCGTGTAGGCGGCACGGGGATGGGCGGCGCGCTCAATGTTGGGTGGAGTCAAATGCAAAGTGGAAAATACTGACGACTGGTTCGACGGCTTGACGGCATATGGTTAGCGGCGCGTGGGCGGAGATGGACGACTCCAACTGAACCGTGTGCAGTGTTTCTTTCCTTCTCCTTCCCCAAGATGGAGGCCCTGTCTTTTGTTTTCTTGTGGGGTTCCTCCGCATCAGTTGATGGGCACAGATGGGCACACCACTAATTTGGATTTCCACGCTGCCACGACTCGTCAGCTTTTTTGGGACGCACAAGGAGCGGTCTCCCGTCGGCCCTTGCTACTCCGCTGTTTCCGCGGTCGCAGGGCGAGAGGGGGAGGTTGAGAGACAAAGCTCCAGATGCTCCGAGGGGGGTTATCCGTTGACGTGTGGAGGGAGAGCGTAACCTAGCTGTAGTTGTGTAGCTCTTATTTTCTTTTTTCTTTTTTCTTCATGTATGATATTACTATTAATGGCCAGCATTATTTTCATCAACCTCTTACCTTTTCTGTTATTCTGCCGTTTCTGTTCCAGCTCTGTCTGTATTCTCTTTTCTTCTCCTTCTCATTTTCATATTCATTGATTTCCTCAACAACCGAGAGCACCTTACCCCTCTCCTTTGACAACAACGACAGCTCCATCAACCTCACCCCTCACTCCTCACATACAATGGGCTCCGTGGCTACTCCCAGCTTGTCGGTCAACGACGTCACCATCACCGGCTTCACGGTGACGGACATCCGCTTCCCCACGTCGCTCGACGGCGTTGGGTCCGATGCCATGCACGTCGGCACCAACGGCTCGCACCCGTACGTGCGTCTGGAGACGAATGTCGGCGGTCTGGTGGTGGGCGAGGGCATTGCTTTCTCCAACGGCCGCGGCAGCGAGCTGATTTGCATGGCGCTCAACATTTTCGCCAAGCGCGTGGTGGGCAAGACGATGCACGAGCTCACGCGCAACATGGGCAAGACGTGGCGGTACATGGTGGCGGACAGCCAGTACCGGTGGATTGGCCCCGAGAAGAGCGTCACGCACCTGGCCGTGGCGGGTGTCCTGAACGCGGTGTGGGATCTCTGGGGCAAGATCCTGCAAAAACCGGTGTGGCAGATTGTGTGCGACATGACGCCCGAAGAGCTGGTGGGCTGCATTGACTTCCGCTACATTACCGACGTCATCACCCCCGAGGAGTCTGTCGAGATCCTCAAGAAGACACAAGTCGGCAAGGCTGAGCGGATTGCCGAGGCGCTGGCCAACACGGCCGTCCCCGCGTACACGACATCCCCCGGCTGGCTGGCCTTCACGGGCGACCGCATGAAGGAGGTGCTGCAGGAAACCATTGACCAGGGCTACACGGTCTTCAAGTTCAAGGTCGGCTCCAACCTCGAGGCCGACCGCACCAAGCTCAAGGCCGTCCGCGATGTCTTGGGCTACGACAAGGGCTACCAAATCATGATTGACGCCAACCAGGTCTGGAGCGTGCCCGAGGCCATTGACTACATGAAGCAGCTCGTCGAGTTCAAGCCTGTCTTTATCGAAGAGCCCACCAACCCGGACGACGTGCTGGGCCACGCTGCCATCCGCAAAGCGTTGAAGCCGTACGGTGTCGGTGTCGCCACGGGTGAGGCCGCCCAGAACCGCATCACCTTCAAGCAGCTCCTCCAGGCCGAGGCCACCGATGTCTGCCAGATCGACGCCGTGCGTCTGGGCAGTGTCAACGAGTGCCTGGCTGTCATGCTCATGGCCTACAAGTTTGGTGTCCCCTGCATCCCCCACAACGGTGCCATGGGCCTGACGGAGCTGACCTCCCACTTGTCCACCATTGACTACGTGGCCGTCAGCGGCAACAAGTCTATGCTCGAGAACGCCGACAGCCACCGTGAGAACCTGCGCCACCCCTCGCAGATTGTCAACGCACACTACGTGACCCCGCTGGCTCCTGGCTACTCGACGGGCTACACCGACGAGGCACTCGAGAAGTACACGTACCCGACGGGCTCGTTCTGGCAGAGCGACATTGGTCTGGAAATCAGTGCGCAGCCGACAGGTGGTGAGCTGTGAACAAGTTAAGTTGAAGGAAAGATAAAGAATAGACATAGATTGCATTCGTCATTTTCAGGTTGTGTTAAATTAGTTGCATTTGTTTACCTTTTTATTCAATATCTGTGCATTTTACTAAAGTGAAGCAATGGAATATCTCAGGAACTTGTTCGCTTATCTCATGAACTTTGTGCCGTCATCATTCGTTACTCATTTGGCTTCTTTCTCTACGCTAAATTACACCCTCGACAGAATACGTTGCTTCCTCTGCATGTCTTCCAAAATTGACACAACTGCTTCCAGACTCGCCATCTGCCATGTTCGAATATTGCGGATAGCCACCGTCTGCAGCTCGTCAATATCTGGCACCAGATGCTTCAGCTGTGGGCATATAGACGACAACGTGACCACGACAGCAGCAGCCAACGAGCTCAATGAGAACGTCCATGTATACTGTGACGGACGTTGGATGATGTGCGTCACGTTCAAAATGTAGGACCGACACGAGTCGATGCACAGCGCCGCCTTCTCGAGGATGGACTCGGGGAGAGAAGTAGCCGACGGTGGCAGGCTGACAATGTAAAGCACAAACGGCCGGTAGATGATGTGGCGTGCTGCAAAGTAGCGGATTCTTAGGACAAGCTGCCTGTCTGTATGCCCTGCTGGTGCTGTCCCCAGCTGTGGCCGGTATAGTTCTGGAATGGAGGCATGCCAGAGGTCCAGCTGCCTTCTCAGTTCATCACACACTGTCTGCATCGCTACGATTTCTTCTGTTGTAAAGTTGTCGGTGGTCATGAGAGCCGCAGACGACAGTCGGAACAGGTTCTGTCGGATGGGGTAGAGACAGTTGTGGATGCGGTTGAGCAGTCTTCTTATCGAAATCTCGGCGAGGTAGCAAGTCGACTGCAGCGGCTCGAGGTTGTCACAGCTGGGCAGACTCGTCTCGTCGGTCAACTGTTGAAGACTGCTGCGCGGCAGCTCTAGTTCTGCAAGACGGTCACACTCCAGCAAAAAGCAGGACCAGAACAGCCTCAGCAAACTCTCGTAGGCGGCCGGTGTCTGCTGGATCTGCTGTGCTTCCAGTCCGGACAGTTTAAACTGCAGAATGGTCGACGCAGAAAAGATTAGGCGCCAGCTGTGCAACGGCCGAACAATAAAGGCAAAGTAGTTGCTGGCCAACACAAGGGCTTGGGCCAAGATGGTCGAGTACGAAAAAGACCAGGCTGACTGCGAAATGAGTGTAGGCAGGGCGTGCTGCATGTACTCCATGCCTGGCGGGCTAGTCCGAAAATCAGCAGCATCGGGTGACGACATGGCGACGGCACCAATGGCCAGGACGACCATGCACAAAGCGGACTCGATGTTGCTCAGACTCGAGTCGGCACCAAAGCCAGCATAGAGTGCTCTGAACTCGGCCTCGTCCAAGACGGGGTGGCTCTCGTGGGCCATACTGAAGAACGCAGACACCAAATAGTCAGTTACGTCCCGGCCGAGTGGCGGCAGAGACCGTGTTGCCTGTGATAGCCATGCGTCAAACGACAATGCTGGTGGTAACGGGTCTCTGGACTCGAGCAAAAAGAAAAGGTCGGGCGGGTACTCGCCAATCAAGGCCTTCATTGCCGGCAGACTCAACAGATAACTCGACGACGTCTTGTGCTTCACCGGAATCGTTAGAGGAGGCACGCCGGCCATGTCCTCTGCGATATCAATGTTTGTCAGTGGCAGCGGTGTCAAGGGTACACCCATGTGGGATATCGACAGCGACGCCATCGACCGGTCATCACCGACTGAACCTGTCGGTAAAGACGACGCCGCCGCCGTGCCGTTGCTGTGCGGTCCGCCATGGCCTCCTCCTCCTCCACCAGCGCCAGCCCCAGCCAACGTCAACAGACTGTCTGCTTGGCTCTCGAGGATGGCCTCAATGTCGCGGAGTCGACTCAAAATCTCTCGACTGCCACCGGATGTGTCAATGCGCTGTGACGGCGCGTCGTCGTACTCGCAGTCCACCTGGGCCTCTATGCAGTTTTGGCATGATGGCTTGCCTGCATTGCAGCGGCGTTTTCTGCCAGGGTGCGTAGCAGTCAGTAAAGTGTACGGAGTAAGAGGGGAACATCTCGACCAAAGGGAGGACAAACCTGTGCCGGCAGTAGGTACACGCCAAGGCTACCCTTTTGCGGTTGAAGCTCATCCTGGGGAGAAGGGGGAAGAGACGGAGAAGGAAAGAACACAAGGAGAATAGCGAATAGGAAAACAATGCACGGCAAATGCGCTGGCGTCCGCTCGTTCAGTGGATTGTCCGCTCAGTGGGCTGTCCAAGCTGTCAGTGGCTGTGAGACGCGTGCACAGAGGGCGTCTTCCTTCCAGTCTGTGGTCGTGGCGTTGTGTTGTGGTTGTTGGAGAGGGAAGAGGCGGCATCGGTCGGGGAGAGGCGCCAGGCGACATGCGCCCCGTATTATATGAGACTGCAAATAGCGGGGAGATCTCTGTCCTCCAGAGGACGCCGAAGGCTACGGCACAAAGACGCTGAAAGCTATTCTCAGGAGCCTGTATTTAATACGTCGTACGTCTTTTGCTGCTGAGTGCAAACGCTAATCCACGTTAGTGCCAATAGCGTTGTCCACAAACTAGAGAGCAGTCGCCGAATATTGTGGGGAGGAAAGAGGTAGAGACTGTGCGGTGAAAGGCAAAACGGGTGAGAGGCTAAGGGTCTTGGAGGGAGACTCAGGGCGAGGTGAGGGCAAAACGAAGGCCAAAGGCTGTTTGACAGCTGACTAGAGATGGAGAGTGGCGGCCCTGGGAGAGGAAGGAGGAGCGTGAGAAAAAGAAGAGAGAAGACAAAGAGCGAAAACGAGAAGGCTCGGCACCTGACTCGTGAAAGAAAGAAGGAATATTCCGTGGTACGAGTACGAGGCTGCGTCTAGAACTGTTCTTTTGCCCTTTTTGCCTTTTTGCCCATTCCCAATGTTTTGCTATTGCAACAGGGCGAGTAGGCATTCGGTTGACTTTACATTCGCTTTCCTTGGCAACAATTACAACAACGATCAAATCTTTGAATTGAAATGTTGCTGTAATCGCAGTCGTCAATGTTCAGAAGCACAGTCATTGATAACAGATTATTAGATTTATTAGACTCGGGTTTCTCGTAAATAGTATTGATTGGGGCCGTATGGTACACGCTATTTACACTTTTGATTACATCCCAGGCGACCACCAGCCTGGTGAAAACGAAGTAGAGGTTGTCAAAGAAAATAGCAGACAGAGAGAGCCGGGTGTGGGAAAGACACGACTCCGTAAAGTATTCGCTTTGCTCATACTTGTATCATTGTAAAGGACTCGCTGCGCTCACCCTTAAGCCTCCTCGACATGCTTGCTGCCGACCACAGCCTTCTTCGTGTCCAACACCTCCTGACCCAGCTCCGACGCTTCAGCCGCCGCAATGCGCTCATTCTCCGCATCGATAAACTGCTGGGGACGCTTGCGGTTGGTGAGAGCGGGCTTGCCAAAGACAAAGATGCTTGGGTTGCTGATGAAGATCTGGTCCATATCCTCCAGGGTACGGCGAGCCGTCTCTGGGTACAGACAAAAGACAATGGGGAAGTAGGCCCAGCAGATAATGGCAAAGATCAAATAGAAAGCCCAGCCCAGGTGCTTGACACCGGTGGCAGTGAACTGTGTGACGGCAAACGAGCCGATCCAGTTGGTGGCCGTAGCAGCAGCGGCACCGCGCGTACGCCACGACAGCGAGTTGATTTCACTGTTAAAAACCCAGGGCACCTTGGCGAAGGAGGTGCCGTAGGTAAAGTAGTAGAGGAAAAACATGGAGGTCGTGACGTTGCCGAGAATGCGCTTCTTGGACGGATCGTTCTTGGCACCGAGCAGAGTCAGGGCCGAAATCAGGTAGGTCGAGCCCATGGACAGCGAGCCATAGAGCATCAGCTTGCGACGGCCGACCTTGTCAATGAGCACCAGACAGACGCAAGCCGAGAACAGGTAGACGACACTGTTGATGGCCGTAAACAGACGCGCCTTCTTCTCGCTGAAGCCCAGAGACGTCTCCAGAAGCGTCGGGAGGTAATATCCTAGTGCATTTACGCCCGAGAACTGTTGCATAAGCTGCGTGCCGCACGAAAGAATTAGGCGGCGGAGGGTCTGGGTCTGGTCGCGGCACAGGAGGACATCCTTGACGGGCATCTGGTCGCGGCGTTCGAGGGCCAAAGTCTGCGAGATCGACAGGAAAGCGGAAGTGACGGCAGGGTCGTGGACAGAGACACCAGGACCCTCGAGACGGGCAAGGATGGCAAGCGCCTCCTCGTGGCGGTCCTTGAGCACCAGCCAGCGCGGCGACTCGGGCACAAAGAAGAGCATCGGAACCACAATCAGCGGGAAGATGAGCTGAAGGCCCAGGGGCAGGCGCCACTGCAGCGGGCCGCCATGGAAGTAGATCCCAAAGTTGATCCAGCTGACCACGCAAAAAGCGGCAGTGTTGCACCACGAACCGAGAGCCACGAGCTTGCCGCGGACGCTCGACTTGGAGCATTCGGCCTGGAAGACGGGACACACCGACGAAGTCATGCCCATACCGTAGCCGTTGATGACGCGGCCAATAATCAACTGGGGCAGCTGGAAGGACGAGATCTGCAGGACGGCGCCGACAATGTTGCAGGTCATGCCGATAATGATGGACTTGCGGCGGCCAAGCTTGTCACCGAAAGTGAACGCCGTGATGGCACCAACGAAAGCACCGAGCGAGAAGCACGACGACGTGATACCGGAGATGTTGGACTTGAGCGTCTGGGGGAACTGCTTCTTGAAGTCGGCCGAAACAAGCACGCCGGAAAAGACGCCCTGGTCATAGCCGAACCAACCTAGGGAGACAGCATTGACGATTGTGATGGCGACCATCAGCTTGAGACCGCTGAGGCGCTCGTTGAGGGCGACCATGGTGGGGGTGGAGGAGTTGTCGGAGTGTGTGTTGTTGTACTGCTGGGTATGTAGAGAAAAACAAAAAGAAAGGGGTGATAGAGTGATGGAGACCACTCTTGCCAGAGTCGATGAAATGACTGGATAAAGGCTGAGAGATGGAGAAAAGAGGGACAAAAAGATCGCCACAACAGACGGACGGGGTGAAGCTCATATATAGACGATCGACAACAATGGGGACGTGTGATTGCAGGAGTCAGATGGGATGGTCCTGATGAGCACAGGGTGGTATGAGGAGAGTATGAGAGAACAAGGAGGGCGGCACGCGGCAAGGCCTGCAGCTAACCGAGTTGGGGCGACAGAACGGGGGTGATGTAAGACGGGGTCTGGAGAGACGAGAGAAAGGAGAAAGGGGAAAGGAGATGCATGCAAGATGTGGCACGCGAAAACGAAGATGTTTCCACGCGTGGAAGAACGCCAGAATTAAAGACTGTGATCAATGCTCAGTGCATAGTCAACCACGCTTGCCAAGGCTGGGGCGCATCTCCGAGTCCAAGCGAGCGGGTGATGTTGGTGCCGATTGTGAGCCGAGAAAGAGACAGAAAATAGGACGCGAGAAAGATGCATTGATGGTGGACGAAAACGGGAACAGCGACAGATTGAACACAGACTGGGGAAAACTGGAGACAACAGCATGGAGACAAGATGGAGTTGGGAGATGGAGAGACCGGGGCCAGCCTGGGGTACAGTGCGTGCCTGCCTGCCAGGAAACAAATTTGCAGGCTTTGTTTCGTATTCTTTTGGTGTATTTTTCCTTCTTTATTCTCTCTGTGCGTTCCTGCCTTTTCGGTGGCGGTTGGCTGTCATCCTTAGCGCGGTGTCGGGTGTGGGCGGCAGGCAGGTGCCGCTGGAGTCGGCCCACCACCAATACTCCGTACGGTTGTGTGCAAGCCGCTGTTGCCCGCTCGGGAAAGTGGGGACCCTCCAATTCTTCTTTTGGTGCTTCCCCACCTCCGCGTTCCTGGTTGTTGGTCGCACCTTCCCCCCTGTTCTCCAACTGATCAATGACAACACCGGTTGGGCACAGGACGGGAAGGAGGGCAGAATGGCAAAGAGGGAAGGAGCAGCCAACCATCAACCAACATCCCCACCTGGGGGGAGGTGGGAGGTATTCTCGCGTCCTCGCATCGTCGCATCCTCGGCATCCTCCACAGACACTACTTTGTACACAAACAAGGGATCAGCTCTTGCCACCATCCTGTAGCTCAGCACCTCCATCTCACTCCAACATCGCGCGCCGCGGACTGACGCACGATTTTTTTTTTTCGTTCTTTGTTCTTGACGTTGGGGAGAACACAAACAGAGGTTGTCAGATAAACCGAGAAATTGATAACAAAGCACGCATCACAACACATCACCGGACATCGTCGACGTCGACGACGTTGTCAGGGTCCAAATCCTTGACGATTTCAGATCTTCGTCATATTGCGGCAGCTCCGACTTGACAGACAGACAGAACTCCAACTTCACCTCAGTGACTCCACAGCTCCACGGTGGCGCGGCATTGAATTCTTGGCTTGGTTTGGGATCACTTTACTCCATACTATTTACTCACCAGCTCCGCACATCGGAAGACGTCAGGCCACAGTTTACAGCATCGGAGCTGTTTTGCCAAAGTTATTCTCTTCCACAACACAATCAGCACCAACACACCTCGTGCCCAACACCACCACCTCGACCTTCCTCCCACATCTCCTCTAACACATACCACAATGTCTTCACCGTAAGTAGCTCACCCATTCGGTGCACTATCTCGGCAACTTTTCCCTCGTCCTCCTCGAAGAGACCACTAACATCGACTCTGACTGCAGACAATATGTCCTTGTTACTGGTGCGACGGGTTTCATCGGCGCCCATGTCGTCGATGTTCTTCTGTCCCACGGCCTTCGTGTCCGCGGCGCTACCCGCTCGCCGGCCAAGGGCGAGGCCATGAGAGACGCCCGCCCGCAGTACAAGGACAAGCTGGACTTTGTGCAGATTGGTGACTTTTCCCAGCCCGGCGAACTGTCCGAGGCCGTGGCAGGCGGCATCGACGCTGTCATCCACGTCGCTAGCCCGTTCACCTACGACACGAGCGACAACGAGAAGGAGCTCATCATTCCGGCCATCAACGGCGTCAAGGCTATTTTGGCGGCGGCTGCGTCGTCTGGATCGGTGAAGCGCGTTGTTGTCACGTCCTCCTTTGCCTCCGTCCTCGACGCCGACCGCAAAGACCGCGCCAACGGCGTCTATTTTACCTACACGGGCGCCGACTGGAACCCGCTAACGTACGAGGAGTCGGCCGACAAGGCGACGAGTGCCGTCATTGCCTACCGCGGCAGCAAGAAGTTTGCCGAGAAGGCGGCCTGGGACTTTGTCGCCGAGAACAAGCCCAGCTTTGACCTGGTGACGCTGTGCCCGCCCATGACCTTTGGTCCCATTGCCCACCCGGTCGCCAACACGGCCGGCCTCAACGAGTCCAACGCCATGCTGTGGA
This sequence comes from Sporothrix euskadiensis, assembly GCA_019925375.1. Classification (NCBI taxonomy): domain Eukaryota; kingdom Fungi; phylum Ascomycota; class Sordariomycetes; order Ophiostomatales; family Ophiostomataceae; genus Sporothrix; species Sporothrix euskadiensis. The sequence goes on along the minus strand of JADHKQ010000002.1, from coordinate 95,608 downwards.
AGGTTGCCTCGGGTGAGAAGCCGCTGCCGGTGGCCCGCGTGCCGTTCTGGATCGATGTGCGCGATCTGGCTCTGGCCCACGTCGAGGCACTCCTCAAGCCCGAGGCTGGCGGCCAACGGTACATCCCTGCGTCGCCTGAGCGTTTCTCGTACGGCAAGGCCGCGCAGATTGTCGTGGACCACTTTGAGTGGGCACGTGGCTCGGTCGTGCCAGAGGACCAGCCTGTGGACGAATCACACGGTGTCGACGGCGAGACGGCTGCCAAGGCACTGGGTCTCAACTACAAGACGTTTGAGCAGACCGTCACCGACCTGGTCAAGCAGGCTAAGGCGATGCCCCAGTAGTCGGTGATAAATACGTAGAGATAGACTTTTTATTGATGACTATGGCATTCAAACCATCTGCGACAGTGTGGTCCCAGCTAGCTTTACTTTGCCATCTGTCAGTTCGCCAGCCTATTCCGCCAGAGCATCCTCAAAGTAGACGCACATGGCACCGCTGTGCACACTCTGCACGTAAGACCGCAGCTCCGCGTGGGCGGCACACCCGTCGTCGTAGTACTTCATATCCTCCAGCGAGTCGAAAACGGAAATGGCCGCAAAGGTGTAGCCCTGGCTGCGCGGGTCGTCTTTGGCAGGGCCGGCCTTGACGGAGCGGATGTACGGCTGGCCGTTCTGTACGGAGAGGGTCAGCGAAGCTGACCGACGAAGTTAAGCCATCCAACAGGAATGGGAACATTACAGCCTCATCTCCGGAACCACTATGCCGAGCTCGGAACTCACCTTCAGCGCCTTTGTCGGCATCACCCGGTACAATGAGACCAGCTTCTCCATGTCCGCCGCCTTGGCAATCTTAAAGTATGTGACGCGTGTAATGGCCATGTTGACGGTAATTCTTGAGAGTTTTTATTGTTGCCGTGAAAGAAAGAGAGAGATGAATCCGAGGATGACGATTTTGTCAACACTGGGCGGGGGTTGTCGACTGCGGGGCCTGATCGGAAGTACGACGTTCACACTATCGGATCGGATGTAAACCGGAATCAACCACGTGATGCAACACGTGGAAGTGAAAACGTCGACAAGGAACTTTGTTGGTGGTACAAATATGAAAACGAAACACGTAGATATATTTCCTATGAGACTTTATGTTGAACGATTTTTCAAGTCCATGAAGACCACAATGGTTAAAAAGACGGCATATCGTCGTTATAAGAATGGTTCTAAGTATCGGAATAATACCTTATAACATTTACAACAGTGTACACAAGGTAAATAAATGTTAATTTGAGCGACCTTAACCGTATTTACTCTTCTGTGCTTCAATTTGTTTTATTTAAGTTGTCTCTGTAATGTTTTTATTCCTCAAGTTAAGACGGCAACATATTTATTTTCAAGAAGAGTCGTAACGCGTTCTTCAACGAAAATCTTGAGAATTCATAAACAAATAAATTCAATTCTAAGAAAATCGTTTACTGCCCAGAAAAACATACAAAATATAATGCATCCAGCTGTTTATATTTATGTATCATCGAATGGACTTTGTTTGCGGTCGCTGTCAACAAATGTAACGCAACATGCAATGTGCCGATTCACACGCGGCACAGTCTCTGGAACACAATTCACTTACACGCCCCATGATGCCATGCTGTTCCAGCAGCCCATGATTCCAATCAAGCTCCATCCATCCGAAGTCTCCATCCCTGCTGCCAGAGCGCAATTCTGAAAAAATAAATCAATAGCACATTCGGCCCAAAAACTGTGCTCTGTCAACACCATATGAGCTCCCACCTGACACGAGATGGATCACGGTCGCGAAGCCCGGAAACACGCTAGCCCGAATAGTTCCGCCCAGAAAATACCCACGGGGATGGGCGGCAGTGCCTTTCCGCCAGCTGTATTCCGGCTACGCGAGAAACTTCTAGCGTGGCGGCTAATCGGAACCCTGCAGGCACAAGCCAACGAAACGACAGAGGCCAAATCAGAGTTGACGCCCGCATGACAGCTCAGAGATCGTCTCCAACAGGATTAGCTTCCTTTCTGCTCTCTTTGTGTTGTTTCTTTTCATCACGCACCCACTTTATACTTGGAGAAAAGGCGGACCATGCCCCACGACGCGATGTGGTGTAGAAAAGCTCTGAAGGAGGGGCAAGTTGTCCTGTACAGAGCTTGCTGCCCTGCACAGGCTTTCAGTCTACACAGAGCTTTGGAGAAGGACCCCTCCTCATTGCTAGCCCCGGCACAAATCCAGCAGCAACAAATAAAAAGACACGAAGGACTTGCAGATAAAGAATTTGCAGCGATGTCGCATGTGGTTAGGGAGGGATGGTATATAAGCTGTCCCAGAAGGGCTGACAAAAGTAAACGTAAAGCCATATTCCGTCCATATCGTCCATTCATCTTAATACCCTCTCTTCCTGTTCATACACACCGCCGACTAGACATCCTCCCACCATCCTTACATCCTTCCCCCACACAATGGTCTACCCGGATACTTTCGAGGGCTTCGCCATCCCGTCGGCAGAGCAGTGGAACCAGCCCAAGCGGTTCGAGTTCAAGCCCAAGCCGTTTGGCGACCACGACATTGACGTCAAGATCACGGCCTGCGGTGTCTGCGGCTCAGACGTGCACACGGCCACGGGCGGCTGGGGCAACAAGCACTGGCCTCTGGTGCCCGGCCACGAGATTGTCGGCCATGTCGTCAAGGTTGGAGACAAAGTGACAAATGCTAAAGTCGGCGACCGTGTGGGTGTTGGTGCACAGATCTTTGCTTGCTTGGACAAGGAGAAGTGTGGCGCCTGTGCCACGGACAACGAGACCTACTGCCCGCACCAGCTGGACACGTACGGCTCGGTCTACCCGGACAGCGGCATCCTGGCCCACGGCGGCTACTCGTCGCACATTCGCGCCCACGAGCACTGGGTTTTCCCCATCCCCGAGGCTCTGCAGACCGAGCTGGCCGCGCCGATGCTGTGCGCTGGCCTGACGGCGTATTCGCCACTGGTCCGCAACGGTGCCGGCCCGGGCAAGAAGGTTGCTATTCTGGGCCTGGGCGGTATCGGCCACTTTGGCGTGCTGTTCGCCAAGGCACTGGGTGCCGAGGTCTGGGCCATTTCCCGCAGCGACAAGAAGAAGGCTGATGCGGAGGCACTGGGTGTGGATGGATTTATCGCTACGGCCGCCGAGGGATGGAACGAGCCCCACAAGATGTCCTTTGACATGATCCTGTCGACGGCGTCGTCCAACGATGGTTTCGACCTCAACCCCTACCTGTCCCTCCTGAAAGTGCACGGCAAGTACATTGCCGTCGGCCTGCCCGAGGACGAGGGCTGGCAGGTGCGCCCCCAGTCCCTCCTCAGCAACGGCTGCCTGATTGGCAGCAGCCACCTGGGCAGCCGCAAGGAGACGATTGCTATGCTGAACCTGGCTGCCGAGAAGGGCATCAAGAGCTGGGTCGAGACGATCCCTGTTGGTGAGGAGGGTGTTGGCAAAGCCTGTAAGTACATCGAGCGTCGAATGACATTGGCATTGCGAGTGAGCAAAGTGAGCGATTACAAAAATAAAAACAAGAACACATACTGACAACTGTCTCTAGTGACCCGTCTGCACAACAACGACGTCCGCTACCGCTTCACCCTGGTCGACTACGAGAAGCAGTTTAACTAGCAAGGGAATATCATCATGAAAGGATTGGACTGGAGTAACGGACTTGTGGCACAAAAATAGTAGAGAATGAGCGTCGGCACAGCATAAAGTAGAACGGAACGGGAAACGAAATGACTCAAAACAAATCTACAGATCTAATCGATGCTTCTATATTCTATCAGTATCCCCCACCAACTCCTATCTCTACCCTACCTTCGTGCTAGGCTGGGTGATGAGCCACGAGAGGTCACCATCCTTTTCGAGCTCATGCGCAGCTTCTCCGTTGCCCAAGAATTGGAACCGGTTGGCGCCGCGGAGGTCCTTGACAATGTCGTCCTTGTGCTCCGGGAAAATCATCGATGGCAGCCTTTTGTGGGGAAAGTTTCTTGACTCCCCAGAAGACTGGCATCTGCGGGCCAGACATGCATGTCTTTCTCAGTGAGAGCATCAGGCATCCATATCTTGGGGTGATATTCTTTAAAAATAGGAGGAATAGGAGGAATTCGAGAAAGGGCATCTTGAGAAACAGGGCGATACTGGCAACAGCGTCCAGGCCGGCAAAGCCCATCGTTCTCGGCCACGGGTCTGCTAGGTTTGTCACCAAACACCCTTCCAGCAGACGTGCAAGTCATGCCGCAAAACTGGTGTCCCCAATCGACTTGGGAACTAACGGACCAAACAGATGCTACACGCTTCCTGAGAGCATCTCTTTGGAGGAGGGCCGCTCTAATTGAGCCCCTCGCCGTCACCGTTATGGTCATCAACAGCGTGGCCCAGATGCCTCACAATGCCAACGTTGCTGTGTTTGGTGTCGGCCCTGTCGGCCTTTTGACCAAGCGCCATGCACAGGCCATCTTGAACAAGTTTCGCCTCTACGAGCCGAGCCGAGCCGCGGCATGGACTTGGTCGTGGACTGCTCAGGTGCCGAGGTGTGCATTCAGACAGGCATCTTCTTGACAAAGCGCCGTGGCACTGTGTCCAGGTCGGTGCCGGCAAGCCAGATATTCTGATTCCCATGGTCACTGTTCTTGTCAATGAGATCCGTATCAAGGGCTCTCTAAGATATGGACCCGGCTGCTATAACATGGCAATTGTTGATCTTGCACACCAGGGCCGTGTGCAGCTTAAGCAGCTCTTCACCCATCGCTTCCCCTTTAACCAGGCCGACTTGGCCTTTAAGACGACCAAGGACGGCGTTGGCCCGGACGGCAAGCTTGCCATCAAGACAATCAGCAGTCACATGCATCCCCTTATTCTCCTGCCTATATAATCTTATCTTTACTGACAACTGTAGCCGATCGTCCCACGGCTTGAGTATCTGTGGCTTTATTTTTAAATAAAGCTGGCACAAACATTGGGGCGACATTCGCTATATGTGGCACTTCAAAGGACAGTACCACATAAGACAAACTTTTTCTGAAAATAGATATGACACACTGTTGATACTGGTTGCTGATTACATCCCCCTATTCTCGATGATGTGAATCTATTTCTTGTTGGAAACGTCTACGATGGAGTGTTAGCAATGTACACACAATCAAAATCGGGAAGAGTAGTGAATAGCTAGAACGTACTGAACTGGAAGTGAATGATATCGCCGTCTTGGACAACCTGTGGAGAAATTACAAGTTAGTTTCCCTATAGCATCAAAATGATTATGGGTTCTGCACTTCTGCGTGGTGGCACATACATAGGATTTTCCTTCTTGGCGGTACTTGCCGGCGGCTTTGATCGGGCCCATGGACTTGCCACCTTCGCACAGATCGTGAAAGTCCTGGTACGCGACCACCTCGGCCTTGATGAAGCCCCTCTCAAAGTCGCTGTGGATGGCACCCGCTGCTTGTGGAGCCAGACAGCCTCCAGGAATCGTCCAGCATCGGACCTCCTTCTCGCCGGCCGTAAAGTAGTATTGTAGGCCGAGCTTGTTGAAGCCTTCGGTGATGATCTTGTCGAGCTTGGACTTGACCTTGCTTTCGGCCAAGAAAGTGTCTCGAGCCGCGGGGTCGTCCTTGAGGCTATGCAGCTTCTCTTCAAACTCAATAGAGAAGGGCACAATATCGCGGGCCGTGCCGCCGTGCTCAGTGACCCACTTGGCAATCGCCGGCAGGTACTTGCTCTTTTGGCGCAGGTAGTCCTTCATGGTCAGATTCGCCAAGTAGATGACGGGCTTGGTGGTGATGAGCTGGATCTTGTCGTTGATGAGTGCAATCTCGGCCGGTGTCCAGCTGCCGTCGCGCACGGGCTTGTCCTGCTCGAGCATTGCGCGGATCTTTGTCGTCGTCTCCGTAAAGAGGGGCAGCATCTTGTACTTGCCGCCTGCTTTTTTGACGATGGCCTCCTCGGCGACGATGGCTTTCTGTAGAATGTCTACAGCACGGGAGATGGGATGGTGTTAGATGGCGTCACGCCTGACTAGTAAAAGGAAAGGACTATGCACAAGGACTAACCAAGATCCTTTTTGCAAAGCTCGCTTTGGATGGTATCTAAATGCAACAGTCAGTATCAAGATGAACTTCTCAATATACGGAGTAAAATATCAATGGCAGTTGGAGCTGAACTAACCCAAGTCCCGGACGGGATCAATCGAGTCGTCGACATGCAACACCTCGTCGTTGTCGAATGCTCTAGCGTCCGCGTTAGTGAAACTCAGTGCGCAGGCCAAAGTCGGAAGATGCTGCCGTACCTGACAATGTGGAACATGCCGTCAACGGCTTGGATATGCGACAAGAAGGCGTTTCCCAGCCCGGCGCCCTGGGACGCGCCCTTGATGAGGCCGGCAATGTCCGTTACCTGCAGATACGGCGGGTACATCGACGGCGGCTTCCACAGGTCGCAGAGAAAGTCGTAACGCGCATCAGGAACAACACATCTCGACTCATTGGGCTCAATGGTACAGAAGGGATAGTTCTCGGCCGCGGCGCTCTGCTCCGTCAAGAGATTGAAGAGGCTCGATTTGCCCACATTCGGCAGGCCAACGCATCCCATCTTGAGGTTTTTGCGAACCCGGCCAAAGGCGACGACATTGTCCTTGACAGCCTCTACCTTCTTGGGCGGCATGGCGAGAAATTGGCAAAAAAAAAGAATCGGTGTCTTTTTTGGTCTATTTTATGTAGTTTTTGACGTCTGCGTGCCTCGTGAGATTTGCGTGTTGAAAACTTCAAATCGAAGAGTTCTCGAACCAAACATTTTAGGAAAGGAACAGAAAGTGGCCTGATGTTTACCGTTTAGGCCCACAAGTAGGTCCACATTGGAAGCAGTGGCCAATAGACGCCAGAAGGCATTACTCCGCGCGTTGCACGTCGCATTGTTGATTGGTCTAACTCGTTTTATCTCCCTTTTCCTACGACGCGCATTTAAGGCTTTGGAAACGACACTTTGGAAAAAGGGCGCTTTAAGGTGACTATTTAGTGAAGGGACGCAACAAAAACCAAAACAACTCTGAAGATGAATGGTTTGAAGGACTATTCGCATTCGCTTTTGTTTTCTTCCTCTTTTCATAATCAACCGAAACTGCCCAATTTGTTTGTCATATTCAATGTGTATGACATATTTCTTAGTTCTTGTACGGCGCAAAATACTGTACCTACAAGTAAATGACTGATTCTTTTAGGCATTTTTTTCCTCCAGAGTTACCTGGACTAAAAACGATATGGAACTCATAAGTTGAAAGAAGCAACGACATAAGAACTTCCGGCCAGCACGGTAGTGTTCAAAGAAAGCCAGGGGGACAAAAAAAGGGTACCAGAGGACGCAGGAACGGTAAATACGATGCTAAAGTGGGTGAAATGGCGGCGATCAAAAGCAGGTCGGCCAGCAAGGGGCCGAAAAAAGAAAACAAAGACAGCTCTGTTGTCGCTGCACAAAATCGAATTTGGAGTTTTTTTCTATCCGTTTTCGTCCGTTTTTGTTTCCTTTCTCTTCGGTTTGAGTTTGTTCCTGTTGCTCGCTGTGAAAGAAAGATGGTGTGAAGCAGGCTGCTCACAATGGACGTGGCTTGTCCGTCTTTGTCTGCGCCGCGTTGGAAGAATAGGCGGCAAATGAAAGAAAAAAGAAAACCAAAATGAAAATGAAAAACAGTCCGCTGAAGCTTAAGACTAGACGACAAACCAAGAAAAACGATGGAAAAGTAAAAATCAAAGAGCGACAGAATATAAACAATCTATACAGTACATGGCAACAAAGAGGACATTTACAAAAATAAACACGGATGCGGTGCTTCGTGCATGGCGCATGCGCTGTTGGCTGTCATTTCCACCACCCCAAGCTTAGTCATTATATCACATTCATCTCCAAAACGCATCCGACAAAGAACAACACAGCCGCAGGGAAGCATAAGACGGGATATATATATAAGAGGCGTGGCCCAGTGCGTTGGCTTGCCTGATTGCTTTCCATTTCGTTTCCATCTTTCCATCTTTCCATCTTTCCATTGCTCCATCTTTCCATCGCCGTACTCAATGACACCTACACCGCATCCCATCTTTCCCGACTGGCCCTCGTGCCCGGAGGGCTTGGTACCTCTGCCAATGATTGACGGCCCCAAGCTGAAGCCGTTCGACTTTGGTGGCCCCCAGAAAATTGAGTTTGTCAAATACATCGCCTCTGGCCTGCATGGCCACGTGGTCCAGGCCCGTATCCATGGCCAAGACTACGCTATCAAGCTTGTTCGTTCCCCCATTTCCATAGGTTATTCTTGCTCTGTTATTGATTGAGTGACTGATCTAATTAGCTAACATCCCATCCCAGTTCCGCTACAGCTGTACCGAGGCCTGGTATAGCACACTGTCGTGCTACAACCCAGAGCGAGAGCACAAGGACGAGGTGGCCGTGCTCGCACCCTACACGGAACCTTTTTATGCCGAGTGCCGTGCCTTTGGCCGTCTACACGAGGCGGGCCGCACCGACTTGGCCATCGATTGCTTCGGCTACGTGCTGCTTGACGAGGCCCACGAGCGCGCACTCCACAACCTCAAACAGCTCGAGTTTAACGGCAACGACGACTGGAACGCTGGCGACGTACGCAGTGACTTCCGTGGTCCCAGTGGCCGCCCCCCGCCTATCCGCGGCATTGTCAAGGCCCTTGGCCGCCCGGACAACATGATTGATAAGTTGTCGCATGCCACAGCTCGCTCCCTGCTTGACAATATTATTCAGATCCAGCAGCTGGGTATTATACGACTCGACGTGCAGCGCGGCCAGTACATTGACTGGAAGCTAGGCGATTTCAGCACGGCCATGACATCGCCACACTTTTTGATAACGCCCGAGCTTCTTCAAGACCCTATCAAAACCAGCAAGCCTCTCTGTCCAGCCAGCCTGGTGCAGCCGGTCCGTCCGATTCCGCCGGCAGCCCTGGCCGCAGTGGAGTACCAACTGTTTATCTACTGCGTTGCCGACTATTGGGACTTTGAGAGGATGCTGAACTCGACCTGGGACTGGGACAATATTGCTACGTTTAAGCCCCTCAACCTGTTCATCCTGCGCGGCCGCAATCGCTATAATTTGCGCCGCACGGAACGCCACCGCACCATCCCCTATACGTTTGTCGATCCCCGCCGCTTTGACTGGAGGGCGCCACGGGCTGCCGCAGCGGCTGCAGGCTTGGCAAGGCCGCTCACTACAAGCTCCACCCGCGCTCTTGCTCGCCGGGTGCCCCGATGGCACTTTCCGTGCAATATGGATGAGGAGCGCTACTTGAGGACAGAGGATGAGTGGGTTTGGACTATGCAGTGGGCGGTGCGCGACGGCTGCATCTTCCCGACTAAGGACGAGCAAGGCGAAGTCTGCCACAAGCTAACTCTGTTGCTGAAAAGCAATGGCGGCCAGCTCGACATGAAAAATCCGGAACACGTGGCGTTGGTCGAGGCGGACAACAACGCGCGCTTTCTGATGGACGAGACGTATGCAGCTCCTGTCAGCAAAGAGAAATCATTCATGTAGCTTTCTTTTCCTCCCTTGTTCTTTTCTTACCTTGTTACATCTTTTCGTTCATTTCTTCTTTCGTGTTGGTCTCAGTTTTTATTCCTGTTTTCTGTTTTCTTCCGGTATCAATATATCCTTTGCCGTCGACGATGTGAAATGCACATTGGCCCGGCTGGGTCGGTCAAACATGGAATAGTAGTGGCGGTCCACCCACGTAACACAGTCGTCGAGCAGGGTGGGAATTCCACGCATTAATGGGAACGAACCGGTCGACTGGCTCGAGACCGCGCGGGCGGTCCGCCAGCGCGAGCATGCACAGCCACCAGAGAGCCATTTCTGTTGTCAAAGTGGTGCCGGCCCTTGTACCATGCTCTGTATTCCAAGGCACGGGCATGAACTGCGCATGCAAGCCAACAGCCGACGCATCCACTACGCCAGCCCGCTGCGCAAAGCACACGGCCACAAGTGCTTCGTTTGTCTGGATGTATCCGTAACGGGTCTTGGCGTGCTTGCACAAATTAGCCAGCTGGCGCAACGGCCACAGAGCGCCTTCTAGGGCGCTCATCGGTTCATGCACGAGGCTTCCTGGTTGCCAGCGTGCGGAACTTCGGCTTTAGCCGACAACGAGTGACTGCTGGGCAAAGTCGTCGAGACCGATGGCGTTGTCAATGGTCGTGCGCAAATCGAGCTGGGGGACAATGCTGGCAACGCGCCGTTGGATTGTCGGCCCACCGGCTACAAAGCGTAATGCCGTGCCCTCGTGCAGCCGCTGGTGCGCCTTGGAAAAAGCCAGCACGGGACGCACGGCAGCGTCAGTCCATATTGTTAGCTGTAGGGGACCTTCGTCGCTGCCCACATCGACAGTATGCAGCGCTTCGACGGACGGTAGGTCACGGACGGCGCTTTCCGGTAGTACAAGATCAAGCACGTGGCCATAACTCTCATTGAGGCAATGGATGTTGAAGCTGGACCAGAGCGTGAGGCTGTCCTTGATTTTCGGCTAGTTGTTGCTTTTTGTGTTGGGGCCGGGAGGTGCCATGCAGGCCGCGGAAGGCTTGTGGCACGACAGAGCGTCACGGACGGTCATCAATTGGTGGCCGTACATGCTGTGCTGTATCCTTGAGAGACGCGGAGACCTGGTCTGTTTTTTGGTGCAGTGCAGCGTCTGCAATGAGATGTGTGGGATGTCATTGGGATATGTGTGGGATATGTGTGGGATATGCGAGGAATAAATGTGTGCGAGGTGTATCAGTTGTTTTGTCTGCAAATTCCGGATGGACGATGGATAAAGATGCGGCCGAAGAAGCAGATAAATAGCAAACTGGCCTGGCGTCAGTCATGGCTACAGTCATTAAAGCGGCCCTCCAGATGGATGTTCCGTTACTTTTCTCTCCTTTCTCTCCTTCCTCTCCTTCCTCCCCTTCTCTCCTTTGTCGCCTTTGCATTTGGTTTCCACGCATGTATCAGTTTCTGCCAGTATCACGGCGTCGTCGCGTTCGCTGTGTTTAGGAGTGCCACGGGCGTTGTGCGTTATCAATATGCAAGTGTGTCCCATTCCTCCACCAGAAGCCCGTGTTTCGGAAAGAGAGAAGCGCGGCCTTTTTTGACATGTCAAAAAGTATACGGGTGCGGTGAGAGCCTTCACCGTATATCACTTGTCGTCTTGTTATGACAGCTGCAGCCAATCACTGTACACAGACTGTCTTCACGGACTGTCTTTACGAATTGTCTTCTGCCCCAGAGAATGAAGAGTGAATACGAACTACGTCGCGATTGAGGTCTGACACCCTTAAAGATTGACCCACTATTCCCTTCTCCGGCCCGCCCCACTTCGGTCCTCGTCCCTTCTCCGCTGCCGCTGCCGCTTAACTTTAACCCTAATAAGATACCCCGTACTCCGTACTCTGACGTGCTGTGAAGACAACAGGGAATATAGCGGGTTTACTATCAGGGTTCTTTTGCGCTGATCGGAGTCTGTGGCATTTCTGTACTCCGTATGCTAGTCTACATAAGCTGAACGCTTCGAGACAGAAAATATCGCTCATCAGTTTCCCCCGCTTTCCCTTCATTTCCCCATCTACTCTCAACTTCCTACAACTTCCCACCAAAGCTGTCCACTAACGATATCAAAACGTCGCAATGTCTCTCCCAACATCCTTCAAGCTCAACACAGGTGCTGAAATCCCCGCCGTGGGCTTTGGCACCTGGCAGGCCAAACCGCACGAGGTTGAGCAGGCGGTTACCATCGCCCTCCAGGCCGGGTATCGCCACTTGGACTGCGCCGCCATCTACCGGAACGAGGCTGAGGTCGGCGCGGGCATCAAGGCCAGCGGCGTGCCCCGCTCCGAGATCTTTGTGACCAGCAAGCTCTGGAACACCAAGCACCGCCCGCAGGACGTCGAGCCCGCCCTCGACCGAACGCTGGCTCACCTCGGCACTGACTACGTCGACCTCTATCTCATGCACTGGCCCGCGGCATTCCAGCCGGGCGACAAATGGTTCCCGCTCGACAAGGACGGCGTGTTTGCCCTGGCCGACCTCGACGTGGCCGCGACTTGGGCAGCCATGGAGAAGCTGGTGGCCTCGGGCAAAGCCCGCGCCATTGGCGTCAGCAACTTCAACGAGCGCCGCATCGACGAGCTGCTGGCCACGGCCAAGATTGTGCCCGCTGTCAACCAGATCGAGGCTCACCCGTACCTGCAGCAGCCCGCGCTGCTTGCGTATTGCAACAGCAAGAACATTCTGGTCCAGGCCTACTCGCCGCTTGGCAACAACCAGACGGGCGAGCCGCGCGTCGTCGACGACCCGGCCATCCAGAAGCTGGCCCAGCAGGTCGGCGTCGATCCTGGCCAGCTGCTGTACTCGTGGGGCGTGCAGCGGGGCACCAATGTGCTGCCCAAGAGCGTGACACCGTCGCGCATTGCCTCCAACCTGAAGGTGCAGCGCCTGCCCGACGACGTCGTGGCGGCCATTGACGGGCTGGAGCGGCACAAGCGCTTCAACACATCGGCGCACTGGGGCACGGACATCTTTGACGAGATTGGCGAGGCAAAGGTCAAGCAGATTGCGCGCGATGCGGCGCCGAGCAACCTGATCAAGTTCACTTTTTAAGTGCAGACAGGTTTTCGTCTTCGACAAAGAAAAATCCCTTTGAAATGAAATACAAGCTATCTTTTTTTTTTTTTTTTTTTTTTTTTTTTTACTTTCTAAGTTAATTTTCCTTGCATGATTTTGAAGAAAGCAATAATCACAAAAGTTGTGCAAAAGATGTGGAATGGGATCTGTTCTCGCAAGCAACTGTGAGGGATGCTCAAATAACAAGCACTGCAACCTGCAACCTGCAACCTGCAACATTCTCAACAACGTGACCAAGATTCACAACAAAGTCATGTAGCATGTATTCTACTTTTTCTGTCAAACGTTGCAGTCTATCTTCTAACTGTATCCTCCTCTGCCCTTTTAGTAGTCTTTGCCCTTGACCTTTTGCGTAGAGGGATATAAAGGGAAACGGTGAAAAGAAAATCAGTTAGAATACCGTATACGCGTACAAATCCAGACCAATCTCAATGAGCCCTCACTAATAATACAAACGTCCGAAAAGGGAAAGACGAAAACCACGCTTTGATATCACCTCTCCCTACTTATCTGTCACCATCCTCAATCTTCCCCTCAAAGATATAGACACACAGACCCGCAGCCAGGACCGCAATGCCGCAAAACGTAACCATCTGCAAGCCATTCAACGTACTCCTCCACAGCCGCGTCGCGGGTGTCGATTCGTCTGCTGCACTAGTTTCCCGGTAGAACACTTGGAGGAAGCCGAAAAGGAACAAAGCCACGATGCACATGCCAACACTCCACCGCAGGCCGTCGCCCACATGAGTGACAAAGAAGTACGGCCACAGGGGGAGGATGCCACCAATTATGTAGCCAATGGCCACCGAGAAACCAGTGACGATGGGAGAGACGTAGCCATCGTGATCGTCGTCGTAGTTTTGAGTGGATGCAGACTGCGGGTGAGCTTTGATGTGGGCAATGATGATCTCCTCGAGGTCGTCAGGAAGGCCAAGCGGGACGACATGACGGGCGACTGTTGTAGACGTTGTTGACGGCTGTGCATCCTTTCCTTGTGCAGCCAGGCCGGCATTGGCTTGTCTTGCCGACAGGAATCCGCTGATGCCCATGCTGATGCAGCCAGCGGTGACCTCAGCCAGGCCGGCATAGACGACGGTGTCTGTGCGGCCGAGCGACGAGAGACCGGCCGTCAGCGCGAAGGGCACAGTCAGTCCGTCAGAGAAGCCCAGGGTAAAGTCAGCCCAGAAGCGACGAGCGACGAAAAGAGGCTGGCGGGAGACGGGGTCAACATCTCTCGGCTCATCTCTGGCCTTTGTCATGTCTGATGCCTCTGTGCCATTGGCCCTGGGCTGGACTGAGAATCGCGAGATGTTTTTGCCATCTTGCGGCGTGATCGCCGAAGACCAAGCGATGGAAGACTGAGTTGACAACAAAGACATGGTGATGATGGTGCTGAAGGATGAGAATGGGGGGGAAAGAGAGAGAAAGAAAGAAGACAGAGAGAGAGAGAGAGAGATGATCTACCTGGCTCCGATATTGTTTCCGAGGGGATTGGAGACTGAGTAGAGTCTGCAAACTCGCGTCAAAACTTGTCGGTTTAAGATGGTTGAAACAGAGTACAAGAAGCTAAATAAAACGGGAAACGCAAGTCAGAAAACAGACTAGGATGTAGATAGTTTGATTTAACTCGACACATGTACGTACGTCGGGAAAAAGAGACGATAAAAAGTACGGCTCAACGGTAATGTCAAAGTCGAGGTTGTGTCGAGGTTGCATCAAGGATGTCTAGGGTTGTAATCAATGCGACTTGACTGGCGACTGATGATGATGTTGGCCACATAGACGATAGCGACATCCGGCCGCGATTTGCAGCAAAGCCCAATCGCATGCGCCAGTGGCGACCACATGTTGACCACCCCTGCGGCGCCGGTCTTGAAGGGCGCAAAACCATCTTTTTCTGCCGATCGCAAATCTTGTTCTGCGTGGTGCATTTGCAACGGTTCCTGGCACGGTTCCTGGAATTTATGGGGTCTTCCACAATTGGGGTGCGCTGTTGTAGAAAAAGTGCCAAAGATCGCCAAATTTGTTGCTTAATCTTGCCTCGGCCGCCCTTTGAAGGGACGCTATCTCAGGGGCCTTGAGTACACACGTTCGCGACACCCACCCACGTGGGTGGTATGCGACTGCACTGCTGACCATCAATTCATGTTGAATCGGAGAGGCTCGGATTGGGTACATTTTGAATTGATGCGACATGTGGCGACAGAGTACGTTTGTAAAAAATATTGCTAATGGAGATGGAGATCCGGATGGACGCGAGAATGAAGACGAATATAAAGCCCCTTGGGTGGACGATATCAGATACTCGGTGCACTGGCAATCGGTAGATCACAGACACATATTGTTCCTTACCCTCTACTCCGTATACCTGACCCTCCCCATCATGGTGTCCACTTCTCTCACGGGCCTCTTGGCCCTCGCGGCTGTGGCGTCGGCCAATGCCAGCAAGTGCAGACCCAACAATACCACCAATGCTGCCGTCAAGAACATGAAGGAGCACATCAAGGCTGTTGTGCTGCTTGTGCTTGAGAACCGCTCGTTTGACAACATCCTAGGCGGCCAGACGCTAGCGGGCCTTGACAACCCCTATCACAACGGCCCGTTTTGCAACCCGTTGAACCTGACCAACCCGGCCAAGGGCTCAGCCTGCAGTACCGCCAAGGACTTTGACTCCATTGCCGACGATCCGGACCACGCCATCTACGGCAACAACATTGAGTTCTACGGCACCTTCAACCCCAGCAACGACGACATTGCCTCAGGCAAGCTGGCACCCAAGCAGAACGGCTTTGTGCACGAGCAGCTGCGCCTGTACGATGCCAGCGTCAACGCCACCACGCTCTCGGAGCAGGTCATGAATTATTATACGGAAAGCCAGGTGCCCGTCCTCACGTCGCTCGTGCAGAACTTTGTCACCTTCAACTACTGGCACTCGGCCATCCCCGGCCCCACGGACCCCAACCGCATGGCGCTGGTGGCCGGCAGCTCCTTTGGCCACGGCCAGAATGACGCCGCCTTCACGGCCAAGGGTTTCAACGAGACGTCCATCTTCCAGTCGCTGACCGAGAACGGCTACACGTGGAAGAACTACCACGACCCTGCGGGCGGCACGGGCCCCGAGGCGTCGTGGTTCCAGTGGACCTACGATGCCGGCCTCGACGGCAACGTCGTCGACCTCGACAACTTTTACAACGATGCTGCTGCCGGCGATCTTCCCCATTTCAGCATCATCAACCCGTCCTGCTGTGGCGTCGATACTACCTCCATGCACCCCACTGGCCTTGTGTCGCTGGGCGAGGGCCTGATCAAGGACGTCTATGACTCTCTGCGTGGCAGTCCCCAGTGGAACGAGACTCTTTTTATTGTCACCTACGATGAGACTGGCGGCTTCCATGATCACGTTGCTCCGCCCTTGGCCCCGCGTCCTGACGACTTAACCTACACTGCCACCACCCCGGCCGGCCAGGACTACACGTTTGACTTTGACCGTCTCGGTGGCCGCATGCCCACCTTCTTGATCTCGCCCTGGGTCGACAAGGCCTTTGTCGAGGGTCTCGGCCGAAATGCTGCCGGCGAGACCGTCTCCTACTCGGCTACCTCTATCCTGCGCACTCTTGGCTACCTGTTTGACTTTGCTCCCTACAACCCGCGTGTCGAGTGGTCTCCGTCCTTTGAGGGCCTGATCAAGACCACGGCCCGTTCCGACACCATTGACGAGCTGCCCGAAGCCAACCCCTTCCGCGTCAAGTCCAAGAAGCTCCGCAAGTAGGGTGCAAGAGAAAATGTATAGCGAGAGAGGTAGAGAAACACCGAAAGCTTGGGAGATGGAGACATGGGAGCTTAGCCTACAGATATATTTAGAGCAGTGCATTGCTTTGAGGTGCATTGCTTTGAGTAGTGCACTGCTTTGAGTAGTGCATTGCTTTAATTAATTGAAACAACTGCATCCACGCCTTCTGCAGAGCATTCTTCGTCCACGCTGCTATCAGAATATAGTCACTAGCCGTAAATCACGAAACACGTGGTGCTCGTCCAAGTGTGCAAGGGATAATCGTTACTGCCTGAGATCCTATTTAAAAGCGCTTCTCATTTCCATTAAGCCATGCAATATAACGGAGCGATTGTTAAGTCACAGATTGCAATACTATTAAAAGGGTTTACGAACTCTGAACATCCCCCCCCCCCCCCCCCCCCCCCCCTTCTATCCTTCTATGAATGGGGTACAACACAAATCTGTCACTCTGACAATGATACGCCTTGTGCTCCCACTACTAAATCTTCGAGGATGCCTTCGCCTTCGGCTTCTTCGGTGGCAGACTTCGCATGATGCTCTGCTGTGTCATGCTGGCCACCAGGTTGCCTTGTTGGTCCCACAAGAGGTTCTCCGAGTATGTGCGTCCGGCACCAGCTGCCATGGACATGCTCTGCTTTGCATGCCATTGGTGCAAGTCAAAGTCCGGGGTAAAGACGCGCAAGGCAAAGTCCAAGGACGAACACAGGCCAGCCGCGTCCCAAAAACGGTTCGAATGTGTCAATGGCAGAAACGAGAGCGAGGTGTCCAATAAGAACGCCAGCGCCGTGGCCTGTTCGGCTGGCGACGACGGTGCGACCTTTAGCCGGCTCCAGTCCGCCGACCACCGCGACGTAACCGGCAACTTGTCTTGGCTTGTCCCGGCACCAGGCGCCAGTCCCACCAAGTTTTGTGTGGACACGCCGTCGGGCACGCCGCGCTGCTCAAAGTAGGCCGTGAGCCCGGAAAAGACTTGCTTGATGATGGGGACGGCCTCTTTCTTGACCAGGCCGCACGAAACAAAACTGGCCAAGCGTGTATCCAGGTCGGGACATTCTTCGGGCGCCGGCAGCGGGTGCTCTGGCGACTTGGAGTATGTAAAGAGAGCCGACTCCACCGCGTGGAAATCGACAAACAGGTCGAGGCAGTTCTTGGGTTTGCTGGACCCAGGC
Source organism: Sporothrix euskadiensis (assembly GCA_019925375.1). NCBI lineage: Eukaryota > Fungi > Ascomycota > Sordariomycetes > Ophiostomatales > Ophiostomataceae > Sporothrix > Sporothrix euskadiensis. The sequence continues at coordinate 77,948 of JADHKQ010000002.1, read as the reverse complement.
AACAACTGCGTGACCTGCACGCGGCGCGTGGAAAACGCCTTGGAGTCGCGTGTGCGCTCGACGCGGCACTGGATCTTGGCGGTCGCCGTTGCTGGCCCCAAGTAGTGGCCCAAAACGGAGTAGATTTTGAGCGACGTGGGCACCGTGCGGATGGCGGCGTGTATGGCCACGCCGAGGGTTGAGCCACCAAAGGCGACCGGCGCGGCGTTTCCCAGTCGGAGCGGGTTATGGACGGACTCGAACGTGTCGGGGCCTGTCTGCACGATGTCGAGTTGCGCGGCCAAAGTTGGCGCTTGCGTTGGTTTTATGTTTGTCGCCATTATGATTGACGTGATGAGTGTTTGATGAGAATGGTGATCTGACAGAGTACGGAGGTAATGTGCAGGTCGGCGACGCCCAGACCATCGGCAGTCGTCGCGATTTTGTAGCTCGTGTTTGATAACGCAATCACGACTTCTAGCTTGTGAAGCTCTCCCTAGCAAACTACCGAGGCCCGGGTTCATTAATCAAGGACGGCCTGCTAAGCCAGTTTTGGCCAGTTTTGGGTGGTGGCTTTGTTAGCGCGTACTTTTTACTCATGCAGTACGTCGTAGTTCGTACTGATACCGCCAAGATCGTCACAAGCGGCCGACTGTACTATTCAGGGACTTTCTGTGCTTGTGTCTCAGGCCCTGATGTGATGAATTAACTTTGTCTTAGCAGCTCAGCTATCATGTCATCTCCAGCCCTACACGAGTACGGAGTACCGTCGTTGTCTGCCTATCTCGCCAGGCTGCAATCTCAAAACATCGGCTCGTCTCTTTATCTTAAGAGCAACCACTTATCAGACCTTTAGATAGCCGCTAAAGATTGCTGCATTTAAATCGAGATGAAGTGTCCGCTCTTTGAAACTTCTTTCTTCTTTCTCTCCCTTTACGGTGGGAAATGTGTCAGTGTTTTTTCCTAGCGGTTATCCAACGTTGGTAGACGCAAGGTATAATCCTGTACATATGTCCAAACCTCGTACCCGGGCGAGATTCCTGCACAAGCCTATATAAATCAATGCTCCCCGAACCAAAACACACTCAGCCTTATGGCAGCCTTGTTGTAGCACTGCTGTTGATGCTGTTGACATTTGCCCTGATTTGGATACTGCCGACAGGGCTTCGCGTATCTGGTATCTTACGTCATATCGTTAAAGAGAGTTATATCCGTTTATTGAAGTCTGTCATTACTGCAAACTAAAGTAGGTATTACAGTATCTCGTTGCACCTGCCCCTGGCTTTGTCCTTCACTTATTGTATAATCCTTTGTGGGTGATTTTGTCGATTACACTCAAACAGGTTGACTTTTTTTAGTTTTCTTTTTTCGTTTTCTTGGAGAATGAAATGTTTTTTACTACCGCACAAAAAAAAAAGAAAGAAGAAAAAAACCGTAGCAAAAGATATATAAAAGAGGAAAAATCTTCCCGGCTAATTATCACAGCTTTTCATCGCATTCTCCGACCGCTTCCATCCTGTCACGAACACAAATGACCGCGTCGAGATGACATCGCGAGTCAGGTTTTCACTGATTGGCTGGCTGGCTGCCCCCGCTACACCCAGATTTCAATAGGGAGAAGTGGAGAAGTGGGCATTTCTCCCCAGAAGCCCAGAAAAACTCCAGCGAGGTGCCCCAGAGCGCCAAAGAGTCCCCCAGAGAGTCCCCGGAGAACGCCCCAGACAATGCAGAAAAGAAGACAAAAAGAAGCCACTGCACGGGGAAAAAAGCAACCCAAACAGGCATAGTGCACAGCGCCCCCTCTTTCGCTCTGTCGGCCATGATTCATGCGGGCATTTTTCACTCTCTGGATTGCAAATCAGATCGATCTCAACTCTTCAACAGATTGATTGCTGCTGATGTTGATGAGTGATGGGGGATCGAAGCATTGCGACACAATAGATGACAGCATCGCACGTAAGCATAAACGGCACCACCACAACAACATGGGCAGACAGGACCCAGCGGCGCGGCGGGTGTCAAACCTGACTGACTCGCAAGTCGAGCGGAAGCGGGCGATTGACCGGGCGAACCAACAGCACTGCCAGCGACGCAAGAAGGCACGGCTGCAGTGGTTGGAGCAGGAAGTGGTGCGGCTCTCAGAAGCACTGGAAGCAGCCGAGGGCAAACTCAAAGCATGTGTCTGTGGGGGAGCAGAAGGAGCAGGAGGGGCACCAGGGGCGGTGGCGGCAACGACAGCACCGACGACCGACAACATCACACCGACGGGCAGTCTGCCACCCCCATCGTCGCTGCACGCCGTCCCAACCACACTCCAGAACAGCCTGCCGAGTTTGCTCCCCGACGACGATGTGAATCCGAGCCACAGCGATTCCATCTGGACGGTCAATATGAGGGAGATTCTGGATCCGAACCACCTCGACAGCGAGCTGGGCAACATTGCGTTCGAGTTCCCAATGCCGCCACTCGACGACATTGATATGACGCCGTCGCCGCCAACGATGATGGTGGATGGCAGCCTGGCTTTCACACAGACACTGGCACCACCCACAATCCCCGACTGGCAGATTGTTCCGCTCCACCTAGCACCGGTCAACGACCTGGACAGATTCATCTTTGACACGACCAACTCGGGGCGACGGCTACAGCAGCAGGCGGGCGGTGCGGGCGAACTCTCCCAAGCTGAGTTCCCCAGCATCTCGTCCCTTCTCAACCCGAACCTGGGCGACGACGGATCGAAACCGCTGACGTTTGCCCTGGCCACACATGTTGTCAGGAAGAGCAGTGTCCGGTCCGTGACGACACGCATTGCCCTGATGTACACGTTGAGTCATCTCCTACGGTGGCTCGTCTGCCGCAACAAGTCGAGCTACGAGAAGCTGCCCGAGTTTTTGAGGCCAACCCATCTCCAGCGCACCGTCCCCCACCCGCCCTGGGTCGATATTATTACTTGGCCACAGGCGCGCGATGCCATCATCCACAGCAAGTCGTGGCTCGCAAACGACTTTGAGTTTGACGAGTTTCGGGTGAAGACGGGCGCCGACATGTCGGTGAACTGGCCCTACACGGACTCGGGCGCATTTTTGGACTTGGGCGACGGCCAGAACCTGGTGCTCAGTCCCATCTTTGAGAACCATATTCGACGAGTGGAGAACTGGACACTGGACAAGCAAACGGCGACGGACTATCCCTTTATGCGCTTCTTCTGCAAAGAGATTGTGGAGAATGAGACGTGAGGAAGGGATAACCGAAAACAAGAGAGACTGCGGGATGATGAGACGATACGTTTGGCGTTACTTTTTTTATTGCGTTCATTGCTTCGTTGTGGCTGTACGCAGCCTGCAGCCGGACATTACCATTACTGCTCAGAGTTGTGCACCTCACAACCAGTACATCAGTATACACATTTGCTTTTCGGAGCTAAGAACTAGAATATATTCTTCGTTTGTCATCACAAGCATTACTCATTATCATCCATCTTAACCGATCATACCAGTGTCATCGTCTGCTCACGCCAGTAGTCAACGCGTCCACGGCTCTTCCAGTCGAGGATCAGGATGCCAACACGTTCGTACACATCCTTTGCCACTTTTCTCAAGATCAAACAGTGGATCAGCTTCTCAGTCATGTCCCAGTCGCCATCGCTACCAAATTCGGCATCGTCAAAGTCATCTTCAAAGTCACCAACATTACTGCCTCCATTACGGTTATCCCCGTCATCCTCCTTCACCGGCCTCTTCATCTCTGCCTGACCAAGATCGACCATCAACAGCGTATACGCTTGCTCTTCATAGTCGTTGATGTCCGGAGTCACAGTCTCCTTCACTTCCGTACCTGGTGTCGTCCCTGGCGCATAGTATGTACACAGGAACGTGTCTTCTTCGTCATCGTCGTCCGTCTTGCCATCAAAGACGATGCAGTTGCCGTTGGCCGTTTCCAGTGGTCTGCTAGTACCGCCCACATTTACTGTCGGCCGATCATCGAACCACGCTGAGCCGACCTCGTCGTCCTTGTCCCACGTATAAGCGCCAATAAAATGTGTGGCACTCCGCCGTAGGCGACAGATACGTCCACGCACAATAAGACGAGCACTGTCGACCGCACCGAAAGCGTTGTTGGGGTCCCGCAGCAGGCTAGACCACGACACGAGCTGCGCGTTCAACGGATCCGGGGTGCCGTCCAGTGGCGTTTGTGCAGCCAAGAAGACGATTGGGCTGTCCGTCACGGCCCACGACCACGACGGCGCGCGGTATAGACCGTCCTTTTCGTCTTTCTGGAGAACATGAGGGGCGTGCATGCCGTTGGGACAAAACAGCAAGCCTCTCCGAAAGTCGCCGCTCCAAACACCGGCCATGTAGTCGTAGTCGCCAGCACTGTTGGGCCTCGTCGTTTTCAGAGCCCGCTCCACGTTCTGTGCAAAACTCGCCACGGCGGGAAACTTGTCCGTCCCATACGTTAGTGTCCGCTGCGCATACGACTCGATAAAGTGGTAAAAATCGGTTAGGATGGTCTCGACAGTCACACCACTCGTATAGACCGGCGCGGGATCAGCGTCGCTAAAGTAGGCAGAGGCCATGCTGGGGTACTTGTTGTGGGGGTACAGAATGCCGTCCGGCAGCGATTCGGCCGACTTGTAGCCGCCATCGGTACAGAACCAGTATATTTGGTGGGCCCCAAAGAACAGGATGCGCGCCGAGAAGACGACTTCCTGCAAACACCAACCGCGTGTGCTCAAAGGCGCCGAGTCGCTCAGCTGCCGAAGATTCTCGCTGTTCTGGAATATCGTGGACACCTTAAAGGATACGCGGCCGTCGCCAGCGTCAAAGGGTACCAGGGCACTCGGACTGGCTGGCGGCGGCGTCGCTCTCAAAATGCCCGCACCGCTGTGGTCCGAGGCCATGGCCAGCAGCGAAAATGTCGCCCGGATGTACAGCGCGCCCATTCTGACCGACTCATACCGCCAGTCGTCAACCGAGTCCTGGATTATGCACAGCGAGTCGATCCACAGATAGGGCACGCCCATGTTGCGCGTGATGGTGATGGCGTCTCGGAAATTGGCAGGCAAATCATGCTCGGGCAGACCGGTCGTGTATTCTTTTACTGTCGTCGATTTCAGCAGAGTCTTGATCACTGGGCGGCCCCAGCAGTGACTGAGAGCCACATACTCGGCACACCCCTGGTCTGGCCGACCAGTATTGATGTCGACTGCGTGCACAATCCTGGCCGGTGTGCATGTCACGTCAACCACGCGCGTCGGCAGTCGAGGCGGCAGTTTTGTATGCGCCGTTGTCGAGCAGTGCGTGTGGTTATGGAAGCAGTCATCGAGCCAGCTGCGGGCCAACTTGAAATTGCCGGCGGATCCTAAGTGGTTATCTGGTGTCGTGCATCCAATACGGTAGCCGTCGACAAGCGGAAGGCTGGCTTGGAGTGCCGTAAAGTCGGTGGCAGACTTGACGCTTCCAGGCACACGAAGCACGAGCAGCAAATCTGGCACGCGCAACGGGTCACCCAGGTCCAGTCGGTCGCCCAGACGTATTTCCAGCAAGTCAAGCATCTTGACATACTGAAGAGTCGCACCTGTCGCTGTGTGTCGGGCCCTCAAAACGATGCGTACATCCGAGTGGGTGAGCTTGCGGGCGGTGTCAAGCATGGAAGGTATGTGGGTGGTGCCTGCTGTTTTGGGTGCGGGTGCTCCCGTTCCCGCTCCCGTTGCCGTTGACGTTCCCGTCGGCAGCGGCCATGTAGGGTTGCTAGCATCGTGGACAGCACTTGCAAAACTGTCAACAATAAGCTGACAAAGTGAGCACCGAGTGTCTTTTGCACACTTCTCCAAGTCTGTAAATGACGGGTGGTGGTGGTAGTAGTCCGTATTGGGGAAGAAGCCTGATCGAAAGTCGCGCTTGGCAAGGCTCACCAGAACAGGGAGCGCCATGCCCTGGCAGCGGCTGCAAAGAGCCATATTTGTTAATCGATCGAGATAAATGTATTCGACGAGTAAACTAAAATTGTGAACCTTCAGATGCGAAAAGAGAACGTAAGCAATCATAGCTCAAGAACTCAACCGAGTCCAGACTCACGACGCGGGGTTACCACAAGCGGGGCCGTACGAAGAATCGGATCGCATTCAGCCCTACCGAGCGAATGCTTGGCAGCATTTGTTTGTGGTTGGTTTAGGAAGGTGTGAGCAGGGCAGTGGCAGTTGGTTGAAGAGGGTGGTAGCATTGAAGATTTTAGGACTTAAAGACTGAGGGGTTGCTTACGTGCAAGTTAGTAGGTAATGTAAATTATATTAAATCAAGTGGTATTCTAATCGTGGACAAAGTAAATGCTGGGAAATGGAACAGTAGACGAAAAAAGACAAAAGAATGACAAAAAGATGGGTGCGCCAACGCCACAAATGTAGTCTACAAAACTCCGCGCTGCAAAACTCGCCCCGTTACGCCTTCGCGCCTTTACGCTCCAACACGCTTCGCGCGCGACGGCGGCCGTACTCGCTCGACACCAAAGTCCCAGGCCTGCCAGAACTGTTTGCGCCAGCTGGGAATGCAGCGCACGACACTCGGCGGCCGTGGGTCCCAGTCGACAGCCACGGGCTCGACGGCATCGCCCTCGGCAGCTTCTGTCGCGGTCCAGTTGGCCGTGTAGCCCAGCGTGTTCTTGACGTCGATGCCTTCTTCGAGTGTGTAGCCGAGCGACACTGAGGGAACGACCATAATCTTGCCCGCGCCCAGCGCCCACAGGTCCTTTGACAAGAGTGTGGGCTCGCCTGCACTACACTCGCCGACATGCTTGTGCGCCCGGCGAAACTCGACTTGTTTCTGCATAAAGGGCTGGGCCGACAGAGCGACGGCGCCGTTCCAGCACGAAAACACCTGGAAGGGCCGGCGCTGGTCATAGCGGGCGCGGGCAACGTCGTCGTAGGGGAAAAGGTCGTCGGCGAAGCGCCACTGGGCGGGACCGGGGGGCACCATGATAAACGTCTCGCCGTCCATACTCCGGGAAATCCACACGTCATAAAAGGCCATGTGGTAGTCGTACTGGTGACCCAGGCGGCGGTAGTCCATGGCACAGGCCATGTCGGCCTTTTGGCGGCGCTGCTGGAGAGCAAGCTCGAGCAAATCCTCGGTGCAGGCGGCGACGTCATTGACAAACAAAATAGTGGCGGTGTCGTCGTCGGCCATTTGCGACGTCGCGAGAAACATGGGCTCGAGCGCGAGGTTGCGCAGCTTGGCGAGTTTGCCGATGCGGTCGCCGAGGCGCGGGTTGATGTCGCTGCGCTGGATGTAGACAATGGTGCCAATGGCCGTCAGGGCGTCCTGGAGGAGGAGGAGTGTTTCGTAGGTGCCGTCGGTTGACCGACCCTCGACGACAGACAGGACACAGTTTTCGGGGCCCAGGAAGCGGATGGCCTCGACAACGGAGCCCATCAGTGTGGGCAAGAGCGACACAACCTGTCTCAAATCGAGCGCAAAGAAGTAGGTCCGCTTCCGTGCGAGATCACCTTCGTAAGTTTTTGGGACGAGCTCACGGTAGCGGTCGTGGTTGAGGGCCGGGCAGCCCAGGTTGTTATTGTTGCGGGTCGCCTCGGCCTGGTCCATGATCAATTGGGCGTGCACCTTGGCCGTGTACCGGTGTTTTGACTTGCCGGGCGAATTGACTGCTAATGACCACTTTGCTGGTGGTGTCGAGAAGCCCTCGATGCCCTCAAAGGCCTCGTTCATCCAGCTGCCGCCATAGTCGGTGCGGGACCAGGGTGTGTAGGGAATGGGAGAAGAGATGTCATGCCAGAGGTTGCGGTAGACCATGAACCCTAGTACGAGAGAAAGGGCGACGGCGACTTTGAACAGGCGATGCCGTGGTGCTGGCACGCGATCGTGCCATGGCTGGCGGAGCATTGTGGGGGAGAGAAGGCCGACGACAGCAAGTCGACGACGGCGAGTCGACGACGAGGAGGAGACGGAGATGGCTGTTGGTAGGAAGATGTCGAAGTGGGATGGAGAATGAGTCGATTCGGACGCTTAGTCGGCACGATTGGCGACGTCAAAGTGCGGTTGTCGCCCTGGCGAGCGGGAGCAGAGCTCAAGAGGCAACTCGCAATGGCATGTGCGATGGATGCATGCCAGTACAAGTAGTCCAAGTAGTCGAGTTAAGGTTTGGAGGGAAAGTAGAATGGAACGAGAGGCGAATGAATGGAAACGAAAAGACAAATTGAATGGATTGAATAGATTGATGGGTTGAATGGATGGAACGAATCTGCGACAAGAGACACCAGCTCAATTGCATTGCACACGCGGCGGAAAAGGTACTTGTCTTGTGGTACGTGCTCATGTACTCCCCTGGGTCTCCCTGGCTGGCACTTCTTTTTTAATCGTCTCGTTCTTCTCACTCGACTGCGCCGCCGTGGTACGTCGATCGTAGGGCGTTCTGGCGGTTTGGTGTCTCCACATGCTTGTCCAGGTTTCTGTTTTGCTTCTGATCGGTTTCTACTTTTTACTCTTTCTTTGTCTTGGTTTTGGACCTACGGCATCTTGTCGCCCAACAGTCGTTCCGTCATTGCGGTGCCACTGCCCTTTCTTACTTTAAATTGTGTCTGCTCTACGGAGTGCTCTCCGTAGGATAATCCCAGTTAGCTGCCCAAAAACGCTCAGAAGCTCAGAAACCGCCCAGACCGTTCAATTGCTAAAGGACGGCGTAGGGCAGATGATAACAGCAGATTGCCGCTCCTGTGAGCTGAGCTGAGCTTTGGCTCGAGAGGGCGCCAGTCAGTGCATGGCTGCGGCAATAATGCACAAAGTCCTTTGTTATTCTGGTCGTTCTCGATGGATGATATCGCGCCCGACGTTAGTGCCGTTCTTGTGCAACGACGGAGTTTGGCATGCATCCTTAAGCAGCTGTTTGGAAATAGTTCGTGCACTAGGATGCACTAGGAAGCTTGGCAGGGCTTGCTCTGTCTGTGGAAAAGGAGACGGTGAGGCGTGAGGCGTAGGAAAGAGGCGTAGGCAAAGAGGCGTAGGCAAAAAGGCGTAGGGGGCGTAGTGATGAGATAGGGGAAAGCTGAACTGAAGCTGCCCCGACTCGCCTGACTGGCTTCCTACTCTGCCCTGTTTCCGAACCATTCCCACACTTCAAAAGCCAGGCCCAGACTATTGGCACCACCAACTCACCCAACCCCTGTCACCCTGTTCCGTTTCGTTTTAATTCTGCTGCCTAGCGCCAACCAGTGACGAGTACAAGGACGAGTCCAGCAAAGATAGCAAGGAAAAGCACGTTGCAGCTGTCGCAGCCAGGGCAGACTTTCTCTTCGAATGTCCACTTAAAACGCTCGAAACTCACAAGCTTTCTAAACAAAAACGACAGCCACGGCCACGACGCCAAAGGGCGCGTGTCTCCATCTTTCCCCTTCGTCACTGTTCAAGTCCACAATCCTCCCCCTTTCCCCTTTTGATTCGCTCAGACTCGCTTTGATTGCCTCACTGCCGATCGCTAGCTGGCGCGTCGTCGTCAATACGTTCGATACGGAGTACTTTCTTTTTTCAGTGTACGTCGTACCTTTCCTCCTTTTTTTAGAGAGAGAGAAGCCGAGAGATGAACTGAGTCGATCACCGTTTGATTGTCTTGCGTTTGACTTTGTCGACGCCGGCCGTTTCTATCCGTTTTCCTTCGACGTACTCCGTACTCTGGCACTCTGGTACTGTCACGGATTTCTCCGCCTCCAAAATTTGCAATTCGAGATAAAATGAGCCCCAGACGCTTGTGGCAGAGTGCGAGAGTGGTCAGGATTGTGATGAGACCGAGCTGAGGACCGAGCTCTGTCTAAAGAGGCTAAGTGGAGCGACTGTGATAACGTATTAAACGCGAGCAGATGCCGATTTCGATTGTTCAATTTCGATTCGTCACTGCCGTGCCATCCTTTTTTCACTCTCTCCATCCCCCAATCTTCGCATCATCTCCTATCACGGCGTAGCTTCAATTCATTTTTGAATACGAAGTACGAGATGTGGCCGAAAAAGCTTGGCAATGAACAGCTTGGCAATGAACCATTACACCTCCCCCTTATGTTTTTTTTGTCTCTTTTTGACTCTTTTGTTCTCTATTTTGACTCCGTCGGCTCATTCAAAAATAAGCTTTTTGCATTCTCCCCCTCACCTACCTTTGTTCTCGAATTTTCTATTCTTAATCTTTTCTTTCCCAACTTGCTCACAGCCTTACAGCCGTTTTAGGTCCGGCGCCCGTCTTGGCCTTGTCGATCCAAAATGCGGCAGGCTTGGCCAGGCAGCACAATAAAATGACACGAGACTAAACATACAATCACGATCTAGTCTTATTTTTAAACTTATTTTAACCTGATTTGAAATATCCTTGACTTTGTCTACTACGAGTATTTACAGAACCAACTTAGAATGTACAGACGACCCTTGCGTCCTCACCGCCCCTAAACATCTAAACATTCCGCATCTTCTCAAGCACCGGCTTGTAGTTCACCTCCAGCGTCTCCTTGCTCACCCGCGCGCCGTCCGTGTCGGGCGCGGGAATGTTCCACACGCCCAGCGTGCGCCGCTCGCCCACAGCTACCTGCAGACACGCGCCGCCGCCGTACTCTTCCTTGGTGACCAGATCGATCATGCCCTGGGCCACCTCCTCGGGCATCACCGCCATCGACGGCTTGTAGTCAAACTGCTTCATCTTGGCCGGGTCCTCGTACCACAAGGGCGTGTGCACGTAGCCCGGCGCCACCAGCGTCACTTTGATGTTTTGCAGCTCGTCCAGGTCGGCCATCGACCGCACGAAGCCAACGACGGCGTGCTTGGTCGCGCAGTACAGGGGCGATGCAAAGGCGCCCTGGTAGCCCGCCAGCGAGGCCACCACCAGAATGACACCGGGCTTCTTGTGCTTGACCAGGCTCTTAATGGCAATCCGCGACAGCTTCATCGGGTGGTTCACGTTGACATCGACCTGCTTGTAGCCATCGTCCTCGGTGTCGTCCCAGAAGCTCGACCAGTCCGGCTCAAAGATACCGGCGCCGGCAATGTAGACGTCGGGGACATCCCCAAACGTCTTCTCGGCCACCACCACGGTGTTCTCGAGGTCGGCCCGCTTGGTCACGTCCGTATTGGCAAACACGACACTCTTCTCGTTGGCCGCCTGGAAGGCTTTGGCGTCATCCGTCAGTTTCAGGTCGGCAATCACGACACGGGCGCCCTGCTCGACGGCCTGCTTAGCGAAAGCCAGGTTGATGCCTGAGCCGGCGCCAGTGACAACGGCAATCTTGCCGGACAGAGGGAAAGCGCCGACGACCATGCTGGGGGTGGGGAAGACGGATATGTATGTGTGCCTTGAGATAATCGTAGATATACTCGTAGATATTCGTGATTGTAATATCGTGATGCTATTTTCTTCTACTCGTAACTTCCTCTCCACCCCGCGTCGCCTCAGCTTATATATCCCCCTTTTCCCCTCTCTGCCCGCGTCGCCCCAGCATTATATCCTCTTTCCCCCTCTCTGCACTCCGCACTACAACAACAAACGAGCGAGCTGCCGGAGCTCTCACGGTTATGAAGGGCACAAACACACACAGAGAGGCACCAAAACGGCTATCAATAGCCACCTGAGTATCCCGCCAAGTTGGTTTGTGGTTTGGGGAAACTTTGTCGAGCATTTCGTGTGCAACCCAGAGAAAAGTTGGGGTTGATTTGGAGTCACATTGGCGCGTTCTGGCTGCTGGATGTTCTTTTCCAACCCCAACAGGCACCAAAAGACCTAGGTTATTTGCGGGCAGCTGCCGCGGGGTTTTGGCGCTATGGAAGGGGAGAGGACTTTGCACAGGAGATACTCCGAGCTTCCGTCAACGAGTCACATTGCAATATTTGAGTGTGGCACACTCCTCGCACTTTGTCTGCAACTGAACATAAAATGCAGGGAGTAGGTCGTGGATGGAGTTTAGATCAGGCTTGGAGGCTTGCAGATGTGGGTTGCTGGCGAAATGCCTCAATCAAACATTGACAATTGCCGGAAAATACTCTTTCTGAAGAGTTCTAGAAGACGGAGTTTTCTTGCTCAAGAGAAGATATGTATCAAATTCATAAACGTTGTAAGAGTTGCCAAGCCAAAAATGTAATGAAAAGCCGTGATGCTGTGCTTGTTATCGGAGCCGAATTGTGTTCTGCTATCTACACTTGTCAACTGCCACTGTAACGCTGTGTACATAAATTGTGGGGTTTGGCACTTCATCTTCCGCTCAGACACATAACCAAAAGAGTAAGAATGCCAAAACGAGTAACTTACACAGCTCGTAGCTGGATTCTTTTAGTCAAGTATCGTGGAGATCCTTTTATTTTGTAAGTTCTTTTGTCTTTATATTAAATCATGTTTGATTGATTTTTTTTCTTCTTCAATTCTTTCAATACTTCAATCTGAAGAAAAAGATATGTTTATAATTTCTTTCAAAATCAGTGCTCTTAAAAAGCCGATGAGTTGTAACGGTTTTCTCAAAAGCCGGACTACATGAGGACATAAGTAAAAGTGGATTTAATAGTCTGATATTTAACCTTGAATTGTAGAATGTATTTTTGAATACAGGTGCTGCCATAGGACGAACATTGATATCGATTATCCCATCAATGCCCCAGATTCTTGGGTGCAGCAGCAGCCGGTCCCTCGGGCGTTACATATGCCTTTGTCAAACCGCCGTCGACGGCAAAGTCGGTTGCGTTCACAAAGCTGCTCTCATCACTGGCCAAAAAGACGACGGCCTGTGCTTGCTCGATAGCCTCACCAAAGCGGCCAGTAGGAAAGTGCACCTCGCGGCGGAAGCGCTTGGCCTTGTCGTCGCCGAGAAAGTCCTGCAGCATGGGTGTACTGTACGGTTAGTATACGTGAATTTGGTCATCTTCTTATGATATCTTGGACAACTTACTTGAGTGGTGCCGGGCACAGCGAGTTGAAACGGAAGCCTTTGGACAAGTTAATACAGAACCAAGGGAGATATGATGCTGGGTCCCACGACGTACCTTCTCTCGCATGCACAATTGCTAGCTCCCGAGTCAAGGCCAGAACGGCGCCCTTGCTCGTCGTGTAGGCCAGCTGAGGCGTAGCCGAGCCGACCAAGGCCACCAAACTGGCCGTGTTGATGATGCTGCCCTTCGTCTTGTTGTGCTTGCGCAGCGACTGGACAGCATGCTTTGAGCCATACCACACTCCCTTGACATTAATGTTCATCGTCAAGTCCCACACAGGATCATCGACCTCCTCTGAATTGCCGTCCTTTGGGTGCATGATGGCAGCATTGTTGAACATGACGTCGACACCACCCCAGGCATCCACATGAGCTACAGCCGCGGCCACATCACTCTCCTTAGAGACATCACTGACAAAGACATCGAGCTTGCCGGTTCTGTTGGGAACAACCTCCTTGACCCTGGCCAATGCCTTGTCGAGAGCGGCCTGGTTGACGTCCGTCATGAGCACGGAAGCTCCCTCACGTGCAAAGAGGATAGTTGTCTCGAGGCCGACGCCACTAACGCGCGTTAGTATGACGAAGTTTGCATGGACACCAAGATGTCTACCTACCCAGCCGCGCCCGTAATGATGGCATTCTTTCCTGCGAGTCTTTGAGACATGGCTGCTGTGTATTTCTGTGTTAGATCGGATAGTCGGTAACTCGAATTCTGTGAACAAAAGAGTGGAAATATGCTTGTTACACGGATGAAGCTCAGGATAGATAAAGAGTCCTCACATTCTCATACGTAGATCCACAACGAAGTCATATCGCGGTCTGATCTTCTATTGGTTAATTGCAGCACTAACACAGTGTCATTGAGCCCGCATCCGTTATCATTCTGAAGCTTTAGCTCTGATCAATAAAATCTGGACCAATCACGTCGTATACCGCGCCAACAACTGCACCATACCGACGTGCATACGGCACAGAGAGCAAGCGGAATAAATAATAAAACAAAACTTGGGTTGGAAGCTCTTATCGTGACTCTAGGTTAGCACGTTAATAGGCACATGGATTTTCTTTCTGTTTATTTAGCATCAAGCAACAGCAGCCGACCCCCTTACCTTCTAGCAGCAGCAACACTGACTACATCCAACTGTCAACATGTCAGACGCCACGATCAGAACCATCTCCCCGTCGACCGGTGAGGTTGTCTGCGAAGTGCCTGCTACGTCTATCGACGGGGCCCGTGCCATAGCCCAAACGTCTGAAAATGCCTTTACATCTTGGAGCAAGACATCCCTCGTGGAAAGAAAGGCCATTGTCGTTCATGCATGCGCCTTGATCCAAGAGCGCAAGATGGAACTGGCCCACGAACTGAGCCTCCAGATGGGCCGCCCGGTTGCCTTCAGCCACAAAGAAATTGAGACGATGCAGAAGCGTGCCGACTATCTACTCGACATTGCGGAAGAGTCGCTGGCAGACATACCTGGTCGACCTGAAGCGGGCTTTAAGCGCTGGATCAAGAAAGTGGCAGTTGGCCCAATCTTGGTCGTCTTCGCATGGAATGTAAGTCGGATGAAGTTGTGTCTGAATTTGACGGAGCACAGCTAACAGTAAAGTTCCCGTATCTCATCATTGTCAACGCACTGGTCCCTGCCCTCCTTGCCGGCAACACAGTCATTTTGAAGCCATCACCACAGACGCCGCTCGTGGGCCAGCGCGTTGCCGAAATCTTTGCCGAAGCGGGCCTTCCCTCGGGCGTTCTTCAAGTTGTCCAGTCGGGCGACATGGGCGTAATGGAAGGGCTGGTCAGGCTGCCAGAGATCAAGGCCGTGTCTTTTACAGGCTCAACCGCCGGCGGTCTTGCTGTACGTCAGGCTGCGGCGAAACGGACCATCCCGTTGAACCTGGAGCTTGGCGGCAACGACCCGGCCTATGTTCGAGCTGATGCAGATCTCAAGCATGTTGCCGAGCAGCTTGTGGATGGTGCTGTGTTCAATGCCGGACAGAGCTGCTGTGCAGTGGAACGGATCTACGTCCACGCGGACGTTCATGATGCGTTTGTCAAGGAGCTCCAAGATGAGCTGAAAACGCAAGTACCAACACATCGTTCTTAAAAAATCAGGCACACAGACTGACTGATGCATTGCAGATACACGTTAGGTGACCCCATGGACATGTCGACTACTGCCGGCCCCGTCATATCGAAGGCTGCCAAGAAGGTCATCGAAACCCAAGTCGAAGACGCCCTCAGCAAAGGTGCCGTTGACAGCACGCCAGGCAACGAGAGCTTCACGAATGCACCAACCACCGGCAGCTATGTCGTCCCAACAATCTTGACCAACGTTGATCACAGCATGGCCATCATGCAAGAGGAGACCTTCGGTCCTGTCATCCCTGTGATGCGCGTCAGCAGCGACGAAGAGGCCATCAAGCTCATGAACGACACCGAGTATGGGCTGACAGCGAGTGTGTGGACCAAGGACATTGAACGGGGAGAAGAGCTCATTGAAGCAATGCAGGCCGGCACGGTGTTTGTCAATCGTTGCGACTACCCGAGCCCTGACTTGGCGTGGACAGGATGGAACAAATCTGGGTTGGGCTGCACACTGGGTCCGCGTGGCTTCGACTTCTTCTTCAAGCTGAAGAGCTATCATGTGAAGGGGCAATAAAGATGGAGGTAGGGTAGCCAGACAGCAAAGACAGTAAAACAAAATATGAGCTGTATGTTGCTGCAAAATCAGTTGCCTACGTGACTTGAAACGAGTGTGAGTAACATTTAAGGTAGAGAATATGCCATTATTTACTTTCATTTGATACTTGGTCGTATATTCAACAAGAACTCCCAAACCACTGACCCCACAAAGAGGCCGTCGTGCTTGATTGACGCCCGGCTGAACGCCTCCTTAAAAACATCGTCGTCGAAAACTCCAAGCTCATGCCTCGACTCCAGCAGTGCGGTCATGATATCTGTATCGAACTCGGGATGCGCTTGGACTGTTAAGACGCGATGCGGAAGGTACAGTCCTTGTATCTCACAGCTTGGACTGCTCCCAAGGCTCTGGCAACCGGGCGGAAGAGACAAAACAGCGTCTCGATGCATTTGATGCAACGCTAGGGAGTTTCTTCCAAACAGCTCTTTTCCAACATTTGAAAGTTTCACCGTGCTGACAGCCACTTCCCAGCTGCCTGGACTTCGTTGAACATGACCACCCAAAGCTCGTGCAACAATTTGGTGACCAAAGCAAATACCGACGATGGGCTTTTTGGTCGATTCGTAAAACGTTTTTACAAACTGTAGCAGCTCAAGTATCCAGTTATCATTGTCAAAAGCATTGTACTCTGAGTATCGTCAGTACATCCCATAAAGTCGAGACTTGCACACAATGTTTACTTACTGCTTCCACTCAGAATCAGAGCGTCGGTATCATCGAATTTGGGATAATGTTTGGTGCTGACAACATCCCAGGAAGTGAAAACTGGCTGAACATTGATTGTTGATGCTTCTGAAGATGACGAGCTGCTTTGAATCAACTGTCTAATGATATTCCCATATGTGCCGTGGCTCTTCTTGATGGCGTCGATGGGAGTATCGCACTCCAGAACGGCAATCCGGAATGGAGCCATGTTTGTCAGCTGCTGATTCGTAGGCAAGAAAGCAAATCTAAATTTTCTGCGATTCAAAGTGCATCAATCTTGAATGTGTCAAAGATTATAATAGTATATCTTGGTGTCGATGGAAGATTACCATACTAATGTTTACATACAAGCGAGAACGAATAGGTAATCCCACGGTGCATCCAGACGCCTGCCAGTTTCGTGTTGTTGAAACTTGGATTTGTTGGCCAATCATATTCAATACCGCGGCGGAGACAGATCCACATGTCTTTGGTCTTCTCAGAGAATGCACCAAAAGCTGCAGAGTTCGGAAGTTGCTCGGCGTTGCGCAACTTCTCTTATCGACAGCATCATCCTGTAAAACAGAACTAGGATAGTAACTCATCATATGTTATTCACGAGATATATTGCCAGTTCGAGTCGTCTTACTCCCATGCAGAGAATATGTGCCATTCTAATATACAGATAGCCAGCCGGAGGTGAAGAACATGCGAGCCGTTAGCGTGACGTACGTCGTACTCCGTACGTCGTAGTTAGCGGCACTTCCAAGTGACAAGGATGTAAGAACTACGACGTAACTGTCGGCAATCGTATTGGAGCTTGACCCACCCCGAGATAACGAGGAGATAACCGGCGATTGAGTTCCGTATCACACATCACCGCATCTTGCACAGCCGGCGATTAAGTTCCGTATCAAACATCACCGCATCTTGCATCTTCGCCCTCTTTCATTTCGACATGACTTCTTTCATTTCGACATGACTTGAACATTATCAAGGATCATTACCACAAACATGCCCATTTTCAGAGTTCGAACAGGTAAGCCAAAATGCCTCTCGTCGAATAAATGATACTGGTGACTTTGATATAACTAACAGGCACGTATTCCAGGATGCCTCTCGTGTCGACGCCGCAAGAAGAAGTGTTGTGAGACCAAGCCCGTCTGTCGAGGATGCGCTCGCAACAAGTTGAGCTGCCAATGGCCCAGCCGTGAAGAGATAGCTAGACCGCGTGCTCAACACAAAGCCTTGCAACGCTTGGCACAGGGCGCCTCAGCGGCAGGCAGCGCATCTACTCTGCCCATCACAACACACGCGGACCAGACGAGATCGTGTCAGGAACAAGCAACGTCTTCCATCTCGCCGAGTACAAACAGTACCTCACCTGGGTCCGAGGCGTCCCCAAATGAGTCTCTCGTCGACTGGTCTCAACCGATAGTAGTGAGCCCAGGCGGGTTTGACATGGACCTGGGCGGCGTGGTGTTTGATCTCGACTTCTCCATGGACAGTATGCAGCCAGTGATATCAGCAGAAGAAGCAGCTCTCAACTCTCAGACGACTGAACCATTCGTATTACGCGGCCCAACCGACGACAACATCGACCTGGATGGCTTGACAGAAGAAGAAAGTGCATTGGATACGCTGGAAACGACAATAGCACTACAGTCACGCGCACCTCCCCAGACACCGGCACTGTCATCAAACCCCACCACGGCTTTACTTGGCCTTAGTTTTGGTCTTGTGCCGCGAAGTCTGAGTCTTGTGCCGGATGCCAGCGGTGCTTCCCTCGAACTTCTCAGCCA
The DNA here is from genome assembly GCA_019925375.1 of Sporothrix euskadiensis. Taxonomy (NCBI): domain Eukaryota; kingdom Fungi; phylum Ascomycota; class Sordariomycetes; order Ophiostomatales; family Ophiostomataceae; genus Sporothrix; species Sporothrix euskadiensis. Next base: position 59,829 of record JADHKQ010000002.1, on the reverse strand, counting down.
CTACCTCGGCGTGACAACGCAGAGCATGGACAACGGGTCAGGGAATGACAATCCATTCATTGTCCAGCTAGTACCACTCGCTTTTAGCAGCGACCTGGTATTACAGCTCATCTTGACACAGAGTGCTGTTCATCGGGCATCGCGATCACTGCCGGATACCAGTGTCGTTGCCACTCAGCACTACAACCAGTCCTTGCAGCTCTTCCAGCGCAGCATCTCAAACTACAATAGTGAACAGTCGGTTGAACTGTTGACCCTAACTGTGGGAGCACTGATCATGTGCTTTGTTGAGGTAAGCTTTTCCCGTTCTCAACTTTCGTGTTCAACTTCCATGTACCAGTGACCAACCGTAAGCAGACTGCAAAAGGCGACATTAACGGCACTGTATTCGACCACCTTATGGCTGCACAATGGTTGCTTCTCGCCCTCTTGTCACAAAAAGCAACTGTTGTTCCGGAAGCTCTTCGCAAATTCCTTATCGAGTATTACGTTTACACAGCAACACTGAGTTTGATCTCGATTGACTGCCGTATCAGCTCGCAGTCTCTGCTGGGAAATGAGCTCGAGGCCTATGGTCGTGCCTTGGTCACAAGGGGCTATGTGGGCAGTCTTTGTGGATGCTGGCTCGAACTGCTACTCACAATTCCAACAGTCTTTGGCATTGGACGGCGCTTTTTGGCCAACGAAGATGGTGGCAACTCGGTACAGCCCGCAGCCGCTGCGACATCAGATGACTTTGCCCTCTTTGCCACCACATATAGCCGCATCCAAAATTGGAAGCCCAATGCTGCAGTACACCCAGATGTGGCGATGGCGGGCCGTGTCTTCCAGCAAGCCATGATCCTGTACCTCTACACAGCACTCAACTCACTGTCCAGAGATGAAAACGGCAGACACAGAGTAACTGTGGAGACAGCGGTGGCAGACGGCATCGGCTACCTCGCGCAGATTCCACCAACAGCACGGATCAACACTAGCCTGTGCTGGCCGATTTCGGTTATTGGTGCTTGTGTTGAGAAAGAAGACCAGAAAGAAATCTTGCGCACACGTCTCAAAATCATGTTCAAGGCTATTGGTCTGGGCAATATTCGCCAGACAGCTGTGCTGCTGGAAGAAGTCTGGACGTATCCAGATGCGGACCCATGGAATATATGCCACGTTATGCAGGAGAATCAGCTGTGGATATCGTTTGCTTGATGCTTTACTCGATACCAATGTAGAATTCACGAGATTCGCAATCACCGTAATGTATTACAACAATCAATGAGTTGGCCCAGTTATCAATCTGATTGCCAACGCATTAACGACATTAGATTTATGAATTTGACTATTGATCACCCATCGCCTACCACATTCGGGTATAGCCCTTATTCCTACTAAAGCTTCTTCTTCTCGGATTCTAAACTAATCTCCACTTCAAGCACGTCGTATCCTCCACACATTTGTCTAGTGGGACGGCATGCCCAGGTCATCCGCAACATACTTCCAGTAGCGACGAGCAGTGCGCTTGCGCAGCTTCTTTCCAAAGACAACCATGAGCAGGAAAGTGCCCGTGCAGGCCAGCGAGATGAGTGACGCCGACACAAAGCAGTTCTGCAGGCCCAGGTTGGCAATCCAGGGCGTAATGCCGTAGCTGACAGCGAAGCCCAGCGTGTTGCGGATGATAATGACGGCAGTCATGGACTCACCGGCCACATCTTTGAAGCAGTCCACCGTGTAGGCCAGGGCAATGGCACCGCCACAGACCACACCAAAGGTGACGAAGCCGATACCAAAGATGAGGCCCATGAAATGCACACCGTGGGCGGCACCGACACCCCACAGGACCAGACCGCCCGCACTGAGCACACCAGACACGGCCAGGGCCCACAGACGGTGCTCAGCCTCGCGGATACCTTCGCTGTTGCGGCGGGCAAGTCTGAGAGCGATAGAATCGGTGAAACGGCCAGACCAGACAGCGGCAATGCCACCAAAGACAAACGGCGACAGATAGGCAACACCGACCATGGCTGGAGAGAAATTGTAAGGAGCAGCGCCGAGGATGGTGGACATGGTGCCGTTGAGGACGTTGTACCAAGACAAGTTCGTGCCATAAAGAAGACCGGCCCAGGTGATGTTGGGGAACGAGACAAGGATGACGAGGGCCCGCCAGCTCTTCATCATCGTCTGGCGCACCGTGGGACGGCCAGGGAGAAGAGTGGCAAAGCTGAGCTTCTGGACATAGGTCCGGGGTGGGGGGAAGACGGGGGCAGTCGATGCCTCAACAGATGCAGCCTGGCCATCACTTTTCTCGCTCTCCGACTCGTCGCCCTCGGCCGACTGGCGGAAGTAAATGGTGTCCTCCATGAAAAATATCATAAGGATACCACAGACGGCGAGAACAATCGAGCCAAAATGCATGACCCACTTCCAGCCAACACCATCGTTGATGAAGCCGGCAAAGAAGGGTGCCAGAAAGTTGGAGCCAAAGAGAATGAAGGCATAGTAGGCCATGTAGGTGCCGCGCTCGTGAGCAAAGAACAAGTCTGGCACAGACACTTCTGGCAACGACTCGACTGGAGCAGCAAATATGCCCAGGAGGATGCGGTGTGCGTACCACTGGCCCTTGCCAGACGAAAAGGGTGCCCAGACCATTGGTGCAATGCACAGAAAGATAGAGACAATGTAGACGCCACGACGACCATAGGCCAGCGCCAGTGGCTGCCAGATCAAACAGGCCCAGCCGAGGAACAAGAACATGAGGCCCGTGCCGAGGTTGAGCTGGCCCACGGTCAAGCCTTGCGCGTCGGCGATCTGTGTGAGAACCGAGTACTGCACAGCCGTAGCGATGCCGATGCCAAAGACATAGAGGTAGACCATGCCAATGGCTAGCCACTTGCGGCTCTTGCTCCAGTTCAGGGGATCCTCAGGGTCTCGGCTGGGATGAGGCTGCAGGACAATGTCGCCATGGCCGCCGACCTCGAGCTGAGCGTCAACAAGCCGGATCGTACCCGGAATCACGTCTAGAGTTGCCATGGGTTTGTGATGGTTATGCAGAAAATATTGTAACGAATAAGTGTGTAAGATTTTCGGGATAGCAGTGTTGTTGTTGTGACGCCGAGCGTGGAGAAAGATACGGAAGACAAGAGGAAGATGGGTTATTTTGTACCTTGCCGTCTCATGCCGATCCTGATAATAAGATGTGATGTGTATAGATACCAGGGTCACAACAGATACCGCGTATAATATTCTGTGTTTGGAAGCAAGGCAACGGATCACGGCATGCCGTTCTTATCGCGTATGTGAAGGGGGGTCACCAACTCTGGGTTGTGTAGACCGCGATGTAGAATGCGAACATTGATATGGCCAGGTTTTCGATATTTCACAAACATCCGCTTTGATCCCCAACACGTGAACTGGCTCTACTGCATTTCGAAGCAAGTCAAACAGGATCTTGTCGATTCGCTGTGTCAGTCTGTATCTCCCGGCGTTAGATGTGAGAGTAAAGTGGAGACACCATGGGACAGCGCGGTTTTGATTTTGATTGGTTGGATCCGCGGTAAACTAACATGTTAAAGAAGGCGGCGAACAGCGGCTCCGTAATACACGATAAGAATTGCAGAAACCGCACTATTGCCTAGTGTTGTTGTTGAACAGTGAGAGGGAAATGCGAGGAGATAAGAGGTAAGAAATACTAAATATCAGCTTTGCGTGATAGCTAGGCTGATCCAAGACCGCCGGAACCAATGCATGTATGCCACTCGCGAATCAAACAACTTACCGATGCGAGTAGGTCCGCGGTCAGAAACCCCTGATGTAGTTTACATAATCATGAGATCTCTGAAAGACATTATTCCGGTGACTCTCCTTGCCGTCCTTGTGATCTAATGAAAACATATTCACGCCGATTGAAGCATTATAATTGAAAATCAGTACTCTACTCTCGAACAGAGATTACACTTTGAGCTTCCTAGCGAACACCTCACTCACTAGCATAGGACGGACACATCATTTCCACCAAACCAGCCGTCAAAATCAATAACACTTGAATATGGCCTCCACAGTTTGCGCAGTTCCGGAGGGCTACCCCGCCGAGATTATCGGTTATGCTGATCCGTGGATCGTCAGCCCCGGCGACACTGTCGACATCAAGGTCTCGTCCACGTCTGCCGAGTACATGCATCGCACCGTGCGGCTGATCCAGGGTCTGGATGCACCTCATGCACCGCCTGTGAAGGTTGATCATATCGAGCAAATTGAGTCTGGCACCCGTCCCGGCCGGTTCCAGCAAGCTCATCCCGGCTCCTATGCTGTTGTCGACAATCTGGCGCTCAGAGCAGAAGACAAGGGCATTGATGTGTCATTTTATGCGCAGCCTTACCTTGTAGACGCCGGGCACGATCAGACACTGGTGTCGCTGCTCGGAGAGGAAGGGGCGACCGGGCTTGCCATTGTTCTCGGGCCGGGCCGCAATCTGAAAATCCTCTCCGGAAACGGCAGCACCCTGCATGAGTCGATTGTCGACTACGCCGTGGCACAAAAGCAGTGGATCAAGATCCATGTAAATGTCACAGGGACGAAGATAATTGTGTCTATTGAGCCCATCATGCGTCTGAGCCAGAAGACGGGCGGTTTCTATGAGACGACATTTGACCTACCAAGCGGTCTCTCACTGCCTATTCCAGGTCGTCTCACGATTGCTGCAACCCAAACTAAAGCGACGAGCAAGGCGACCGATTTCTTCAACGGTCGCATCGAGGCAGTCCGCATTGTCACCACTGAAGAGACAGTCCGCACGATTGCGTCCTATGACTTTGCACAGGACATGTCGTCCGATAGAGTCGTTGACATGTCTGGAAATGGGCGGCACGGCTATCTTGTGAATGCTCCCACGCGAGCCATCTTGGGCCAAAATTGGGATGGCAGTGAACCAGACTGGACCAAGGCATCCTATGGCTACGGCGCTATCCACTTTCACGAGGACGACTTGGATGATGCTTGCTGGGAGACGGACTTCACAGTCACAATTCCACCTGCAGCTAGATCGGGTGCTTATGCTGTGGAAGTGGCATGTGTCGACGACCCCCGCGTCAAAGACAGTATCACTTTTTTTGTTCGTCCCAACCCGGCAACAACAGCCAGGGTGGCGCTTGTCCTTTCGACATTCACATACACGGCCTATGCCAACGAGCACATGTATGACGAGGACAAGTCGTCGTATCTCCCCTTGGATGCCCACCTCACACCGCGTACCGACGAGGACTTTCAACGCATGAAGCGCCGAAGCGATCTTGGTCTATCCCTCTACGACGTGCATCGAGATGGATCTGGCACCGTCTTTTCCAGCACCAAGAGACCTGTGCTCAATGTCCGTCCTGGCTTCCAGCACTGGGGCTTTGACCGACCACGCGAGTTTAGTGCTGATCTCTTCATGATTGGCTTTTTGGAGGAGCTTGGTATCCCCTACGATGTAACCACAGACCACGACCTGCACGACCAGGGAGTCAAGGCTGTTGAGCGGTACTCTACTATCATCACTGGTAGTCACCCCGAGTACCCTTCCCTTCGGTCCCTCAATGCCTACAGCGAGTTTGCTGCTCTGGGTGGAAATATCATGTACCTTGGCGGAAACGGCTTCTACTGGCACTCTGTTCTCGACCCGAAGAACCCTCACCGCATGGAAGTTCGCCGTGGCGACCAGGGTGTGCGCACGTTTGGCTTGCCTGGTGGTGAGAGGCACCACAGTCTAAATGGTGCTCAAGGTGGTCTGTGGCGGTCCCGTGGCCGTGCTGCCAACTATTTGTTTGGCATTGGCTGCTGTGGAGAAGGCTTCGGTCCTGGTGTTCCATACAAACGGACGGAAGCTGTTGCCCACGACGGCCAGTACGCATGGGTCTTTCAGGGCATTGGTGTCGACGAGTTGATTGGTGAACACGGTTTCGGTGGTGGTGCCAGTGGTGACGAGATTGACCGGTGGGACCCGCAGTATGGTAGCCCTGAGACGGCTGTGGTGTTGGCATCCAGCACAGGCCACCCTGACCAGTTCGCCATGTTCCCTGAGGATATTGGCTTTAACGACACCAAGATTCTGGGGACGCAAACAGACCGTATCCGCAGCGACATCGTGCTGATTGAGACACGTGGTGGTGGCTCTGTCTTCTCTGTTGGCAGCATGAACTGGTACTGCTCCATGGCCTGGGACGGCTACAACAATCCGGTGGCCCGTATGACGGAGAATGTGGCTCGCAAGTTTTCCGGTGTGTCAAAGTGAATGTGGCGATGATGTATCCAGCTTTGAATTTATCTATTTCTGTATGTTTCTTAAATGGTTTTGTTGATGCTAGCTATGATTTAAAGTGCCAGTTCAAACTGTCAAATTTATTACCATCCCTTCCACGGCACCCATGTCTCGGTGACAATATCATTGTCGTCGACAGCGTAATAAGCATAAAAGGCTGCAGCCGTTATGCAAGAGTGGGCACAGGAAAGAAACACTTTGTCTCCAATGCGAAACTGTTCATCTGCAACTTGAGTCGTTGCACCCTTTGCTACGCTCTCATCCCATGCCAATATTCCGTGCTCCTGGGACATGCGCGCCACAATCCAGCCAGGCTTTCCCACCACAGTACCATATCCTGGGAATTCACCACAAGTCTCCTTGGACAAGGCAATTGTTCCAGCATTTACAAGTGCCTCGTTGCGTTCGGGGTACAGGCCACATACTTCGGCCACGACACGAACTGCCATCTGAGAGGAAGCGACGAGACCCGTTGAGACTTGCTGAAGATCATTGGCGGGAAAGTTGCCAGCATGCAGCTCCAGAGTCACGTTGGCAGCCCAGGGAGCAGCCTTCAAGCCACTGATGACATGCGCTGTTGGTGTTGCTCCAATAGAAACAATAAGTGGATGATCCTCAGGTACCAGGCCAGAGGCTTTGGCAACAGCATCGACTTCCGCTTGAAGGACTCCTCCGGCTTCGTCCTGAGAACGGCATGCATAAGAGTGTCCAGCATGGCAGTAGAACCCATACAGACTGGTAGCCGACGATGAGAGTACCCGCTGCACCAGATTGGCAAGTCTTGGGCTATCGACAGGAACACCTGCACGGCGTGAGCCGATGTCCAGCTTGATGATAACGTCCCAGGACGCCGAAGCACTAAATGATTCGAGGATATCCACGTGCTGCTCGTGGTCGATCAGCAACACCATTCGTACGGACGAACGCAGCTTCTCCAGTTCTGGCAGCGCTGATGGTCGTATGGGAAGCCCGTAGAGAATCTTTCCCTCGTTAGTACTCGTCTCACAGACAATGGTAGTGATAATATTTACCTCCTCAAGCACCCCTTCTTCAGCAAGAGGCATCACGCCGCGGACCTCCGCGAGGGTGGACGCAACGATTTTCTTGTATTTTCCATTGCCAAGCATCATGCGTGTAACCTCCAGTGATTTCAATGTCTTGACATGTGGCCGGAAGGCAAGGCCTGCAGCCTCAACATCTTTGTGCAGTCTGGCAATGTTCTGCTCGACAATGGATTTGCTGATCACGAGGGCCGGCGTGGGAAGCTTTGAAACGTGCTGGCCGATAAACGACGTGTGATTTTGGAGTGAGTAGTCCATATTAAACAAGTGGTGTGTGAGTTTAGGTGATTCGTGAGAAATGCAAAGTGGTGATAAGGCTTGGGATAGAACTCGAATGTGAGGTAAAACAAAGCAAATTAAAGACACAGGCGGAGTGGTAAGCGTTTTTAGGCAGGTAAGGCAAATTGAGTGGACTATCTGGGGCGGTAATTCAAATGATTGGCTGCTGCCCACCTTGTCTCCACATAACAACAGTAGAAGTGAGAGCAGAGCAGCAAATGCAAATGCAAATACACATCGGCATTGGAGTTTTCAGCATGAATTCACAATACGCCTGGCAAAGAGCGTTGACTTGTAATCTTTGTGATTTATCCATGGTACTTTTATGTGCATGACTAGAATTATTATCAAAACTTCCTTTGCAGCGTCCATCATCCTATCATCATACCGTCTCAATGTAGCGTGCAAACTCCCTGTAAATTGTCAGTGGTGCATCCTGATATCTTGACTTTTTAAGTCAGATTTACATACCAATCAGAGACCGACTCGCGATAAAGTCTCAACTCGTGTTCCCGTGTTGTTGTATAAAAGTCGACAAACTCGTCACCAAGAACCTCACGAGCCACACTTGTCGGAGCAGAGAAGCGTGCGAGTGCCTTGTCGAGTGTGTTGGGAAGCAGAATGGCGTCTTCTCCCGTCTTGGCCCGTGTGGCTGACGGTGGTACTTTAATGGCCATCTTCTTCTCGATGCCTCGCCAGCCAGCGGCCACGATGGCATTCAGTGCATAGTGAGGGTGCAGGTCGGCGCCGGGAACCCGCACCTCGAGGCGAGTTGCTGATGGCTTGGCTACTGGTGGCGCAATCAGACGGATGCTCGACAGCCGGTGCTCGAGTCCCCAGCTCACATCAATGGGTGCCCAGTAGTTCTCGACCAGTCTCTTGTAAGAGTTAACTGTGGGAGCCAACATAGGCATCAGGTCTGGCAAGGCGTCCAGGAGACCGGCCAAAAAGTGCCGTCCCATGTCGGACAACCATGCAATATCCTCCCACTCGGGGTTGGGGTCTATGGCCTCGCGTGCAAATAGGTTGATACCAGTTTCATGATCGACTAGAGAAACGTGGATATGGCCCGAGTTGCCGGGTAAGCCCTGTCGTGGCTTGGCCATGAAGCATGGTGTGATGTTCTGGTCAGTTCCAATTGATTTTGCCAGAAGTCTGACAGATTATGGGTTAGTCTATATTAATGGCTTCAAACAATTCAAGATGGTGCACCTACTTGAAAAGTGTTACTTTGTCTGCCATCTCTTCTAATGGGCTGACGTTGAGTGCCTGTAGGTAGGCAGTTAGTAAGCATTATATATGATAAATGAGCCCATCACAACAATATGTTATACGCACCGCTTCAATGACTCCTGGTCCGCTCTCCGTGTGAAGTCCTTCGATGCCACAGTCGAGCGCCTTTGACTGTTGTAGCACCTGCCGAAAGTAGTCTTTGTACATTTCCGGCCGGGATACGCTGTAGCCAAACATGCCACTGGATATGTTCTGCAGCCCTTTTGGTGAGTGTGTCTCGAGATATGCTGCCATATTGGCTGCGCCGCCGGACTCGTGGTAGCCGTCCTGCGTCGGCGTCCGGAAGTTCATAAACTCCAGCTCAACACCAGCCAAGCCCCGACAACCGCTGTCCTTGAGCTTGCTGCATATACGACGCATCATACTCCGTCCACATGCGGCGACCGGGCTGCTTTCGGATCCAAAGTAGATGAGAAAAAACGGCATGTTGTCGTCGAATGGCAGTCGACGGTAAGACAAAAGATCTGGGAAGCCGAGAAGGTCGGCATAACCTTGCTCTGCCGTTGCAATGGTCGTCTCGGTTGTGTACAGCTCGTCGTGCATGTCCCAGCCAAAAATGGCCGAGCTCATGGCGATGCCCGACGTGACACTGGCGAGAAATTTATATTTTGCAATCACCTTTCCGCGCAAGATGCCATCACAGTCGACACCGGCGATCTTGACATAGTCGTTATCAGCAAGAATCTCCGCAATGTTGTCGACGGTAGCGACGACAGCGTCGGTGACGGGGGACGAGGACATTGTGGTCGTGGTCGAGTCGTTTGTCACGATGGTTGTGTTGCTGCTCGAGCTGGACACAGAACTCGGTAAAGGTGACTCGATCATGGTTGCAAAGGGTTCTCGTTGAGAAGCGTCTTATCGCTACTGATAATGGAGTGGTATTCCCGAAACGAATATCGATAGTTACCACCATCTGTTAGCTATTGTGTTTATCCAACTTATCTTTCATTTGCCATGCTTCTCTTGTATCGTACAAAATTCATATCCACCGTGGCACTGTACGTTGTTCTATTAGGTTTCAACTAAAAGAATCTGATCGCTGGAACATCATCCAGAACTGGTGGCTTGCTGTCGTTAGCTCCCTCCCCTGGCGCTTCCATCTAGATGCATTTCGCCATTTTGCGCGTGCTGAGAGACCGCGCGGATTTGATGCATACCCACATTTCTCGGTCCGCGCTGGACTAAAAGCAAGTAATGGGCCGGCTTTGGTCCACGCTACTGTTTGTTATCGATTTTGACGTTATTCTAACAACCTGTGTGTTAATCTGAAGGCAGAACTAAAATAATGTTCATAGTGCACAGAAAATTCCTGCCGAGAATAGTAATTGATATCAACGTCAAAATAAGAATACTAACTATCAAGTCAAGTGTTGTTTCTTCTCTTCATTTCATTGCCTTCACCCAGTCTCTCAGATTATGAGTAGTGCGTGGTGCCTCGTAACCTTGTAGCTCATTTACAATGTGCCTTTGGTCCACAATCCTCAATTTTAGCCCCAAAAAGCAACAGTGTCCATGATGACTTTTCCATCATCATCTAGCAAGACCAATCCTGTGGAATCCATCCAGTAGTAAGCGCCCGTGCTTGGATCAAGAACTCTCGTGTAATCAAGCGGCTGCAGCGTGCGGCTGTTGTTGATGCGCCACCGTGGTCGTCCAGTATACAGCGTCACAGTTTCAGCAGCAAGTCCTTGAAAAAGAATGTTGCGTCGGTTCAGACCTTGGAAGCGGCGGAAGCCCTGGACAAGAAGTCGATACAGAGCATATCGCCACGGTGTTCCTCCCGGATTCACGCGTGGCAAGATCCAACAGTCCACCTCGCAGTTACTGCTGCGGATCTCATCGACAGTATGTGCTCGAAATTGCAGTATCAAAAGGTGCTTGTGATCAAAAGAGAACACCTGGGGGCACTCATACAAGTACGCATATCTGTAAATAAAGTTAAGACAACAATATTAGCGGCACGATAACATTGGACATGATGTAGTTGTCTTATTCGCAAAGCAAACGAGAAAGAAGAGAAGAAAAAGCGAGATTTGCTTACCCCCTCATCTCCCGGGAAAAGTTCGACTGGTCTCCCTCCAGTGTGTTACCCTGCCAGTGGTTTGGGCGGAGCAAGTTCCGTTTAAACTCTCCAATTGCTATGTTTGCCTTTTTTTGCTCCGTCTGCATAGTGTAGGCTGTGTCGACGACCTTGGGCGAAGCTCCGGCACTGTGATTAGTTGGGTGATGGGACTGTTGCAAGACAGCTGGGAATTTTCGAAATGCTGCCAAAACGATGCTTGATATTTCAGCATTAAACCAAGCGACGCCATCTTCCTCAGAGTACAGACGGTACTGTCTGACATTGGGCACATGTGCCTCTTCGTTCAGGCGAAGGCTTTCGTCGGCGTCGAGAGGCAAAAAGGCAGAGTCGAAATCCGCAAAGACCGAGCCATCTGGCTGTACGACAGAATGAACACGCATATTGGAAATCGGAGGGAAATCTCGAATCCATGTTTTGCGGCTTTCTGTCCACATATCGGTTTCGCGAACTCTGTTCGTAGGATGGGAAAGAAGAAGGTCTTGCACCGTATATGCTGCCATGTTGCGTGTTCGCGCTGGACTCTACGCATGGCCGAGTCTGGGTTGGAGTGGGTAAACAAAGAGCAACGTTATGGACTGCTGGAGTGGCCATTGTCGCTCTTAACATCTCATGTTCTGTCATGATGAGTACTGTTCACACTCGCTGCTGATTGCAATGCCGATATCTAGGCAGCGATACGCCCTGGGTGATGTCGCCGGCCGAATATGGCATTGTTTGTCGCAGGCAGCCGTGGGGGCGGGGCCAGGCTCAAGTGGGGCGTGGTATCAAATTTCCCGGGGCGAAGGGTGGATGATTGTTTGAATTGAGGGTGCAATGTAGACGAGTCGGATCTAGAAACATGTACGTCGTATTAAAGGTGCAAAGTGCTACTGCAAGTGTATCAAGGCCACCTGTGATCCAAGACGTCATCCTTTCGGGGGAAGCCATAGAAAAAGACCAGTGATGAAAGCGTTGTTGGCTTCCATCATAAATACTCTTTGAACATTCTGTCGGTCCCCGGCGTATCGCCCATTTGGTACTGTGCCTTTATATTCATACCAACACAAATTGTGCTTGTCGCGCGAGTAAGTTGTGGGGGTTTGCAAATGGTGAAACGATACTTTGTAGAACGCTCACATCCCATTGTAGAGCTTGTACTCGTCTTCCCAGCTTTCCCCACGTTCTTCATATTCCCGACGCACTTTTAGATGCTCCATGTAAACATACGTAAAGTCTGCAATTGTAAGGTGACGGCAGCGCGCTTCTTTCCCAGCTTCGACCACATACAGGCTCTCCAGATCGATAAAGATGATGCGTCCGTCGTCTGCAAGCAGTATATTGCCCAGCTTCGGATCATCATGCACGACATAATGGCCGTGCTCCAGCATTGAGTCGATGGCCACGGTGATGCGTTTTTCAAACTCCTCGGCCGACATGAGCGGGAGTGGCTGTTCCGTAAATGTTGGCCATGACAGATATTCAATCACATTGGTGCGGTCGCCCTCGCAGGTGGCCTCGCCGTAGTAGTGTGGGATGATGCTGCCCTGGCCCGTCACCAGGCGGCGGTACATGAGCTGTTCGTTTTCAAAGGCCTCGGTATGCTCCGGCTTGCGCAGCTTCTTCAAGACCACGCAGTCTGGAAGGCCAAAGACGGGCCAAATGGTCGTGATGGCATTTCGGACCAGCCGTTGCAGGGACCCTGGCAGTGATTGCACGACTCTCTCAACCCAGCTGTGGAAAGCGCTGCGTTGCAGAGTGGCCTTGAGCACATGCGGAAACCGTGGGCTAAAGAGCTCAGCGCGTGCGTCGACAGACGACAGCCCAAGACGGAACTTTGAGATCGTGTTAGCATAGTTTCACTTTTGCTGTGTTGTTGTCATTGGATTGTTCCCTACCCGAACGGTGCGGGGGTATTCGTAATATCCAGGCATCGTTTTGCACCGCGACCACACCTCTGTCGTGAATGTTATGTATCAGAAGCTTTGCGATGAAAAACTTAAACACGTTGACCGCCTCCACGTAGCTAAAATCGGGGGAAAAGCAACCAATTAGGATGCGCGAATATCATGTGACGAAAATCTGTCCATTTGGCTTATTGTGCTACGCATTTTCTTATATGAACATCTAAACGTATCAACGCCTTCCACCAAACAATCTTGTTCCAACGCAAGGAAAATCACAAATAACACGACAGCTTCTAATGTGTCACTGGTAGCAAGCATAATACCACTTAATGGATATTCTACACTGTACACTGGACAATCAGAAACAGGGCAGCTAATAGCGCCAACGACAAGGCTGACTGAACTGCTTTGTCGCTCCGCCGTATTATAACTGCAGTAAACATGAAAGCCTTTGCTTGCAGTGAACCCAATATTGTCTGAACTTGAGTTATATTTTTTATATTCATAAAAAAAAGAAAAAAAGAAAAAAAGAAAAAGAAGAGGGAAAGAAAGTGGATTTGAAAATGTAAATGAAACTAAAAGTGAAACGAAATGAAAAAAAAAAGTAAAAAGTATAAAGAACTTTAATTTTTTATTTGCTCTTCTGTACCTGTTTCTTTTTTTCTCCTCTTTTTTTTTTTCGTTCCATTGTTATGTCTTCCATGACAGTAGCAAGCTTATCCTATACCGAATCTATTTGATTAATCTCCCACCAAAATCCACGAGAAATTTCCATTTTCTTTATAAAGTTATAAACATAGCATACCGTGGAATAAAACCTTCCACTCATATCACGAGTACCACAGAAAGGATTTCCAGCGGCACAATCCAAACCGATACCATGAAGCTCGACACCATGAAGCGATCACTGACTAGGTCGTCTTCCAAGGCGGTTTGGGGCTTGACCAAGGAAAGAATAACGATTGCGACAGCAACGGCGACGAGAATGATGACAGTGATGTCGAAAGCTTTGTCAGTGTTGGCTCCGGTTTCGAAGTTGTGTACGATCATTAAGGCATTTGAGATGCTGAGCAAGAATAAAGAGGTGAATCCCTCAAGGTGGAGATTACATGTACAAATTAAAACTCAAAATAACTGATCATTACTCGTTGGTACAGACGAAGAGAGGTGAATGGACATCGACTTCCTCCGCGTATCAATACAGCCCATCAAGCAGACCATAGTGAATTGTCCCGTTGAGATAGTCTGCCAGCTCGGCATTAAATAGGTCGCTAGGAAAGTCGGTAATGATGAGCGGCCGTAAATCGTCTTGTTCAGATCCACCAGCAGTAGATGTCGACGACCGTCCTGAGCCGGAGACGACGGAGTGAGAGCGGCTGTCTTGGGACAATGGAGCCGTCACGTCTTGTGACGCTATGGGGAGAGGCCGTTCCGGCAGGTCGACATCCATTGCAGATGTGGCTGGGAGATCAACAACGGCGGTCGACTGTTGCTCACCGCCCATGGTAGTTGCAGCGTCCGTCGAAGGGCCAGCCACTCGTCTGAGGACTTCCTCCCAACGGGCGCTTGCTGGCCAGGCCGTATAAAGCTCGGACAATATACGCAGCGTACCCAGAGCCATCTCCTCTGCTTCGACGGGCGACACATGTGGGCACAAGTAGGGGTTGTGCCACAGGTACGAGGCGAGCGAGCCACACATGTAGACGCAGAACACGAGGATAGCGGGGAAGCCTTCGTCTGGCGTGCGCATGGAAAAGTAAGCCGTGACCTGTTCGTGGAGCTCAACGACATTGTCAAAGAGCTCGTAGGAGATGCGCTGCCAGCCCGAGGTAGAGGTAGCAGACGGCGGCGGCGGAGCCGGCATGGGCGAGGTGGTTGTGATGACTGGCGACTGTGGTCCCAGAGCGGCAATCATCTCGTCGAGATAGACACGGCGGATAACAATGTTGCTAAGTCTCAAGACCATGACGACGGACAGGTACGCCAGATGCAGCCCTTCTGACCGCCACCCTCTTAAATTCCACAAGCTCCAGCGGTGCCGTGTGGGTAGTGTGGCCTCCCAGCGGCGTAGAGCGTCGGTGATGGCCGTGTAAGTGGGGCCAGGGCCAGGACGAGGACCGCTGCCGAGAGAGCTTCTCGTTGCATGCCTAGCCACGCGACCCCACAGACTGTGGGCTTGGATAAGTGTGGCAAACAGGCATCGGTCTGGGTGGACGGCCAGGGGCGGGTTCTCGTTGGCTGGTGGCGTGCCTTCGAGTGCTGCCCGGAAGGATGGGATGGCGCCAAAAGAAAAGTCGGCCTCGTTGCAAGGGAGGAGAGCAGTCGTGTCTTCCAGCGAGAGTGGTGCCGGTGACGATGTGCCCGAGTGGAGGTTCTCCTGGCTGTAGATCATCCACAGAGTACGCCGAGCGGACTCGAGACGGACAACATGGTCAGCTGTAGCTGTGGATGCACCGAGGCTCGTCGCTGGTGAAGGAGCAGGACTAGGTCGTGGCGTCGCGCCAGTCGTGTTGGTCCTTGGCTTGGGCGTGCCGGCTGTGGGTGTGGCTTCTGCTGGGGAGGCCGTTGCTGTCCCCGTAGAGGCATACGTCTCTTCTTTGTGCAGTCGCAGCAACAAAGCCATCCTTAACGCGACGGCCATGTCAATGGCACTCCGGTCACGGTCCGAGTTGCCCCATTCGGCAATAGACAACAGAAAAAAGGCTTGTGTTCGCTCGAGTGACGGAGCATACATTTCTGTCAATGCTTGAGACTGAGCTAGAGCCAGAAAGTGGTCTGTCGCTGCTGTTCTCGATCCGTATCGCTGCACCAGACACGGCGTGAAACGGGATGAGATGGCCAGTAGGGTGCTCAGCAGAAAGCGGCCGCTGCCATTGTCGCTCTCTTCGGGTGACTGGACGAGCCTCTCAAGAAACAGGGATCGTGGAAGGAAGCCCAGCTGGAAATAGCACGTCACAAACGTCCGGCAGCCGTCGACTACTTCCTCGTGCGGAGGCCATGCTGCCGAGTCAATGCCTGGTGGAGGCAGTCGTGAAGGCAGGTCTTGTGATGGAGGTCGACTTGCAGATTGTTGCTGTAAGGCGAGTCGTTGTGGGTTTGGTCTTGGCCGCCTGCGAAACTCTCGGTCAACGTCGCGCTCGCCTCTTGCAGGAAAGGCACAACTCGCCGCCGTGTCCGGTCCAGCAGCAACACATCCTTGGCATGGCGCCTGACCCTGGTCGTGGATGCATTTGTTGCGCAGACGACGGCAGCGACGACAGGCCTTGGTGCCGCGGTGCCGGGGCGGTTTGTTGGGCGGTTTGTTGGGCGGTGGAGGATGGATAGAGGCCGATGTCGACAGTGCAACGAGTGTGGTGGCTGTGGATGTCGGTGATGAAGTAGAAATGGCTGTCGTGGGATTGGGTGAAGCCATTGTTCTCCTTGTTTGCAGTGGAAGTGGACCAAGCAGATGGCGGGCGCAGATGGCAGGCACAGACCGGCCAAGAAAATAAACACTGGCAACGAATGGCAGGAGCCAAAAAGGGGGACAAGCAGGAACGAAATGCAGGGAAGGAGCATCCGGCAAAAAAGGCAAGAAAGCGGCAACGTCAAGGGTGCGGGCACCACAGGGCTTTAATAGCTGTCATTGAGCGCTGTAAGCGTTCTTACCAGGGCTGCCAGGGCTGTCTCCTGTCTTTGTCAGTCCTTACATCCCCGTCTTATCGCTCTAGGGCCATGAAAGGGCTCGTTAGTGGCCTTTAAGCGATTGCGCTACTCTGGTCTTAGTGCATTTAGTGGATGCCCTGTAAACGCCACGGCGAGGCCGCCAAGTGCACCAGACTCCGGCGCCTGTACGGAGTAAAAACTCTCATATTCACCTGTCAGAACAATGAGTAGGAGGACATGAGAAAGATGAACTATATAGATATTGTAAATACTGTAGATACGGACACGCTTCTCGTCTCCTATATATGGGGAAATATGCAGAATAAATGTAAAGATATGTAAAGAATGACCCGAAAGAAAAGAGAGAAAAACCCCCAAAAAAACTTGTAACCAAAAAGACTCCATAGATGCTTCACCGTTGTCGTGACCTGCCACACTCCCAAGTCTACTTCTTCTCGTAGGCTATGCTCTGTGCTCCCGCTTTTGTGAGGGCTACATTGACGTCGCCCAGCCGCTCCAAAAAGTGCGGCTTGTAGGCGGCACGCTGCGACTCGGGCGCAGGCTGAGCTTCACCGATGGTCGCTTTCGTCAGGAGCAGCGGCACGGTGATGTGGAACATGAACGCCACAGTGCCTTCACAAACACGCTCTGGCTTGAGCTCGCGCGTTGTGGCGGAGACCCAGGTCTCGTAGGTCTCGCCGTGGGGCATGTAGCTGGCCTCGTAGCTCAGTCCGCCCGGCTCGAGGGAGTGGGCGCTGCCGCCGTAGGTGCCATACAGCAGGCCCATGACTTCGGAGGACATGTTGCGGTGGTAGTAGGGTGGTCTAAAAGTGTTGCTGGTGGGGATCCATTTGGGCGTGAACACCAGCAGGTCGGTCAGAGGCACGCCGGGCACAGTTGACCGCACCGTTAGGACGCTGTAGACGGTCGGATCGGCCTGGTCGTGCTCGACATTGGCGACGTTGATGAATTTCTCCGTGGCATACTTGTACGGCACCAGGTTGCCGCGCCAGGCCACCACGTCAAACGGCGAGTGGTCTTGTTCGCTCAAAAAGAGCTTGCCCATCAGCTTGTAGACCACCTCCCACTGGCTGCCCTCGTCGATATCAAACGCAGCCACAGGGCTCTCAAAGTCTTGCGGCAAGGCCATGCCGTTGGAGCCCATGGGACCCAGCTCCGGTAGCTCAAAGTGTGCGCCAAAGACTTCCTGGATGTAGCCGCGTGCGGCCGTTTCCTTGCCAGAGTCGACGTCGGGAAGCACCACCCGGAACCGCAGACCCGCCTGCACGACGACAATCTCGCCGGGGCGGGCCATCAGCCAGCCCAGCTCCGTCTGGATCTGCAACCGGCCCTGCTGCGGCATAACCAGGAGATCGCCGTCATTGTTGCAGAAGGCGCGCCGGTCCATGCTGCGGTTGGCCGTGTACATGTGCACGGCCAGACCCTGCCGCAGGCTCGGGTCGCCCTGGCCACAGACGGTGCGGATGCCCTCGACAAAGTCTTTGCTCTCA
The DNA here is from genome assembly GCA_019925375.1 of Sporothrix euskadiensis. NCBI lineage: Eukaryota > Fungi > Ascomycota > Sordariomycetes > Ophiostomatales > Ophiostomataceae > Sporothrix > Sporothrix euskadiensis. The sequence goes on along the minus strand of JADHKQ010000002.1, from coordinate 41,797 downwards.
GTCTCGGTGGGCAACTTGAACGGATCCCAGGCCAGCTGGTCCGGCACCAGCTGCATGGCTGGGTTGGTCGCCAGAAAGCTGGCCTGCATGGTTGGGTTGATGTTGTCGGCCGGCACAAGAGGGCCGTGTGCAACGGACGGCCGCATGCGGTACATCCACACATGCTGGATCCCGGACCGCGGCAGGACAACAAACGATGAGCCGTTGAGCTGTTCCGAGTACAGGTCAAAGGCACACTTTTGCGGCGCATTCTGGCCCAGCGGCAATGCGCCAGGCACGGCCTCGCTGGAAAAGCGGTTGCCAAAGCCGGTCTGGTAGATGTAAGGATCGGCCTCGGAGGGTGTTGTGACGTAGCCACCGCGGGCCATTGCAGAAGCCATGTTGGCGGGGTGGGGGTAGAGGAGGGTGTCGTAGAGGGAGACTCGAAGAAGAGGTGTCGGCGAATGACTGTCGAGTAAGGTTGTGTCTCAATCAGTGTCCAGAAAGAGGGAATATCCAAAGAAAAGACAAGAGAAGAAAGACAAAAGACGAGAAGAAAGACAAAAGACGAGACGAAAGAGAAAGGCGTCGAATGACTCTCTTGATATGTAAACAAGACGGACAGCACGTCTCTCCAAAGAAATGGCAGAAAGACCCAGACCACAAAGAAGCCCCGAATGAGAGCCGCTGGTGGTCCAGCGGAAAAACAAAATGGAGTCGATGGGGAAGAAAGGATCAAAATTGGCTTCGCGCAAGTCGACGCCAACGGCGCTGGAGAGAGGAGGCACGAACCATGTCCTCATCCGGCAGGCAGGGCAGGCACGGCAGGCAAAGAAGGCAAAGAAGGCAAAGAATAGAAAGAGCGGGCACGAAATGGCACAGAAGGCAGTTGCGACCCCATGGCGATCCCACTAGAGCTGCCTTAACCTGCCTTAGCGGGTCATCATTCAGGTGCGATTTGGGTGTGTCGCAGTGCTCTTGCCGGATTCTTGCCGGAGCTGCAAAGAGAAGCTGGCCCAGACTTCCAGAGAGCCCCTTCCTGATCTGCCGGTCGTTCCTGCTGGAAATGGGCGAGAAGTGCGTCCTCTGAACGGCCCTAACGGGACTAGCGTTATCGCAGCCCAGCACCAAAACTGCTTGGCTCTTGCCGCCGGCAACTCATCTGCAGCTGGTGCATCCGCGCCTGCCCAAACGGTCCAACATCCGTCCACTTTGGTCTGCCCCTTTTGCCCTTTCTCGTTTGGGCGCTGTTTGCTGCTTAGCTTCTCCTCCACCCAATTCTTACACAATCACCACTTCACTTTTTGTCTCCGACTCTCCGGCTCTGACACCCTCTGGCCAACCACCGTCATGATATATCTCATCTGCGACGGCGGCATCTCTGAAGAAATGGCATATATCGGTTGAGCAAGCAAGACGACAAGAAAATCAAGTACGATTTAGCCCAGAGTGCCAAGTCCAAAACAGTCTTTGCATCGCCATCTTTTGAGCTCTCATCAAACCTCTTCTCTTAGCCTCTCTTCACCTCTTCTCTCAACCTCTCTTCACCTCAACCACTCGACATGGCCCTCAGCTCAACACTTTACGCGGGATTGACGGTCCTGCCGCCCAGCATGTACCTGCTGCTGGCTGTGCTCGCTGTCGCCGGTCTTGGCATCCATCGCCATCTGGCCTTCAATCGCCGTCGTGCCGGCCTTCCTCTGCCTCCGGGACCGCCGGCCGAGCCTGTCTTGGGCCACCTCCGTGTCATCCCTGCTGCCAACCCCGAGTACGCCTACATGGAGTGGAGCAAGGAGTACAAGAGCGACGTCTTGGGCTTCCACATCCTGGGCCAGCCTGTTGTTGTCTTGAACAGCGCCCGTGCTGCCGTCGATCTCCTCGACAAACGCGGCGCCAACTATGCTGACCGCCCACGCTTTGTCTTGTTTGAGGCCATGGGCTTCAAACGCACTCTCACGTTTTTGAGAATGGGCCCCGCCTTCCGTCTGCACCGCCGCATCCTGCAAAAGCGTTTCCAGAAGAGCGCCATCACCGTCGACCAGACCCTCCAGACGCGCGAGACACACCAGATGCTGTGCGGGCTTCTCGCAAAACCAGACCAGTGGGAAACTGTCTTGCGCCGCTTTGCCACCGCCATTGTCCTGGGCATCGGCTTTGGCATCGGCATTCACAGCGACACCGACCCCTACATCCAGATGGCCGAGGATGCGTCGTATGCTTTGGGCCATGGCGGCGCACCTGCTGGCACACCCGTCGACTATTTCCCTGGCATGCGCGTCCTGCCCACCTGGATGGTCGACCGTTCTCTGCGGTTTGCCCGCACCTGGCGTTGGGCCATCCGCAAGCTGCACGAGGCGCCGTACCATGCCGTCGTGGCTTCTTCGTCTGCAGAAGACGGTGCTCAGGCTAGCAGCCTCATCCATGGTCTTCTCGCCCAACGCCAGTCGCAACTCAAGACGGGTGCCGAGCCCGAGCTCAGCGAAGACGACATCAAAGGCGCTGCCGCTGCCGTCTACGCTGCCGGCCAGGACACCACCTGGGCCACTCTAATTGTCCTCATTCTCAACATGATCCGCAACCCCGAGGTCCAGCAAAAAGCACAAACGGTTTTGGATGCCGCTCTCGGCGACCGTCTCCCTACCTTTGCCGACCGCTCCCGGCCTGAGCTGGCCTACATTGAACACATTGTCTCTGAAACCCTGCGGTGGTGCCCCGTCTCGCCTGTCGGCGTGCCCCACCGCACCGTCGCCGACGACGTCTACAATGGCATGTTCATCCCCGCCGGCGCTTATGTGTATGCCAACGCCCGCGCCATCACCCACGACCCCGACGTCTACCAGAACCCCGACGCCTTTGAGCCCGAGCGGTATGCCCGCGGTGAACCCCTGCCGGTCGGCCAGTTCGGCTTTGGCCGCCGCATCTGTGTCGGCCAGCACCTGGCCCAAGCGAGTGTATGGATCGCTGCTGCCTGCCTGCTAAAGACATTCACACTCAAGGCAGCGCCCAGCGACGATGCCGACGGCCAGACCACCAAGCCCGACAACGAGGTCAAGCTGACCAACGGCCTGACCAGCCATCCCCATCACTTTGGCTGCCTATTTGAGCCGAGAGGTGACGTGCAGTCATTGGTAGATGGAGCTGTTGTTTGAGTCCGGAATCACGTCTGTTTTTATTGCGTTGGTTTTATTCTTGTCTGGCATTTCATCTCAAGGGCGTTTCATTTTTCATAGCGGGCTTGTTAACAAAGACCAAATATATCACTCTGTTTGTCAAATCCGTTATCGCCACGTGGTGTTAAGTTTTGTTGCCGCAAACTAATCAAAGTGTAAACATCTCTTTTAGCCGTATCTATGCCAACTACAAAGAAACACGACAGCTGTGATGATAAATACTATAGTAATATATTGACATCTGTGCACAATGTGCACCACAGCTCTCTCTTAACGATCACAGCTGCAATCGCATCCCACATCTCACCTCCCGCATCCCACATCCCATCTCCACATCCCACATCCCCTCTCCATTCCAGATATCCACATCCATCACCGCCTCCCTCACACACCGCCTCCATGGTGCCGTTCGTCGTCTTCTTTCAGTGCCACGGCGGCCTCAATCGTGGCAGCCACCTTGCTGTCTGGCACACGCCCCTCGATGACGTCCTGAATCTTGGGCATGTCGGCTGTGACGGCAGTCTCGTCAAATAGCGTGTCAATCTCCTCCAGCGTCTTGTTCTTGGTCTCGACCCAGTACATGGCTATAAATGCCACCTGGAGCACGTCCCAGGCGCCATTGATCATGTACGTCTTCCAGCCAATGGCGTCGAGCGCATAGGGGAACGACATGGCCACCATGAGCCCGACGCCGTTTGTGATGAAGGTGTAGACGCCCATGCCCACGGAGCGGATCGAATAATTGAGGACCTCGGCGGGATACAGCTGCGACAGCGGCGTCCAGCCGAAGCTGTAAGCACCCTGGAAAAGAAAAATACACGCCACCGTCCCGTAGATGCCGGACGAGTCCGTCGAATCACCGTACTTCTTGGTCAGGCCGCCCACCATGAACAAAAAGACCGTCATGGCCACCGAGGACCACAGTGCAAGCGGACGGCGACCCAGCTTGTCGATCAGCAGGGTGCCGATAATCGCGACGACCAGGCACCAAGCATTAAGAATGATATTCTGGGAAAGTCAGTACTGAAGGAAATTATCCGCCAAGTCGCTTTTTATGCTTGTCTGCTTGTCAGCTTGTCAGAGGGGTGAGGACTTCGCTTACAATCTCCAGCTGCGTGGTGCTGTCTGTGATGCCGGCATTGTCTAGCATCTTGCCAAGGTAGAAGGTGATGATGTTGTTGCCAGAGGCCATGGCGATGACGGCCACAGCCACGGCCAGCATCAGGCGCCGCGAGCTCGACTTAGAGCGCACCAGCTCGGTGACGCTCGTCTTCTGATTCGTGTCCACCTCGTGGCGCAGCGTCTCGACAATCTCGCGGTATGTCAGCAGCACCACGGCGTCGCTGCTGTCGCCGTTGGACTGCAACAAGGCGATTGCATCCAGGGCCTCCTCGTGGCGGTCACGGTAGATGAGCCAGCGCGGTGACTCGGGCAGCAACGGCAGCACGACCACACCGAGAAGCATAAAGAATATCTGCAGCAGCGATGGAATGCGCCAAGCCCAGGTGGTAGGGATGGTCGCCGTGCCGTAGGTGATGCCCGACGAAATCAGGCCACCAACGTAATAAAAATCCATGAACACGGCCAGGCCGATGCCACGCCACTTGCTGGGAAACATCTCCACCAGGTACGTCGGCGCGGCGGCATACGTAGCGCCGTTGCCAATGCCTACAATGAACCGCGCCGCCACAAACATGCCAATGTTCTGCGACGCCGCCTGCAGAGCGGCCCCGACGAGCGTAATGGCCGCGCTCAGCCATAGTGCGTTCTTGCGGCCGATCCAGTTCGGTACCTGCGCGTAAAAGACACCGGCCACCGTGCTGCCCGCCCAGGACACGGCCGACTGCAGGGCCAGTGTAGTCGTGGTCAGGTGGAAGTAGTCTGTGTACGACGGCAGGATATTGAGACTCGACCTGGTGGTATGTTAATATGGTTTGTTAATGTGGTTTGTTGATATGGCATGTTAAGATGACTTTCGTCAACGAAAAGGGTCAGCCACGTAAAAACGTAAAAACATACATCATGGAACCGTCATAGCCAAGGGACTATATGGGGAGGGAGTGTCATTGTCAGCTAATATACACATATCACGGATAGACGTTCCGTTGAGAGACCATACCGTGGCCAGGATGCCAGAACACCACAGCAGAAGCACGAGGTTCAGCTTGGAGCTGCTGGTCATCAGCGTCTTGCCGAAGATGGCCATGGTGACAGATGGCAGAACGAGTGGCAGAAGCTGGACGCAGTATTGTGCACAAAGGGCTACTCGTCTGGATAAAAACTTGAGAAGTGTAAAAATGATAGTAAGCCGTCCGAACAGTTGCCGTCCGAACAGATGGAGTTCCACAAACCGATGCAGTACCATGTCAGAAAGCGTAGCTCGAAAGGGGGTTTTATACAGCAAACGCTCATCAGACGCTCATCAGACGCCCATCTTAACACGACTGAAGCTGCAAGCCTTGCTGCACTGATACCGACCTGGCTACTCAAAGGCCATTCAAGGACACAATCTGAGATACGCCGTAGATATCGCCGAGATAGACTGGCGACGCGCGGCTGGGTCTGTGATAGTACTCCCCGAATGATCGGCAATCGATATGTCAGCTTGTCTAATATAGGGCGGACGGCCCGCCAACCTACAGCACGTCCACCAGATGCTTTTCGAGATGCTTTTCGGTCGCGCCGATACACCCCACTTGCAACACAACTAGCTATATCAAGCGTTTCGTCGTATCTTTTTTCGTCTTAATTCTCATGGTGGCATTATATCAGTCTATTCCTTCGATAAGCATCATTCCTTACTTCGATAGGCATCAGGTTTCATCCCTTTTCCCAGTGTCGACACAATTATACGGCCGTTTCCATTCACCATGAAGCCCGACGAGCCCTGGCCCCAGTGGGAAGAGCTGTCCCCAGCAACGGCCGAGCTGCACCCCGACAACATCAAGTTCAAGAAGGAAATTGCCCGAGAGTATGGTGAGGCAGCGCTGCGCAAGAGCTGGCTAGCTGTCTGCAGCCGTCTCGGGGAGTTGGCCGCGGAGCTGGCCGAGAAGCAGACAGCGTCTATTCCCGAGGTGCCATATGAGGAGGCCGTGAACCCCAGCAAAGAATTGAGTGCCCGCCTCCGCAAGGCTGGCTGCTTCGTCGTTCGCGGCACCATCCCAAAGGAGACGGCTGACGGCTGGTTCACCGAGCTCGACAACTACGTCAAGGAGAACAAGAGCGATGTGCGAGGTAGGGTTTTGTCTCTTTTCAACGCCTCATCCCCCCTCTTGCATACGCTTACTGACACGCCGACTGACACGCATAGGCTGGCCAGAGGAATCGCCATGCATCCTGCGGCTGTACTGGTCGCGGGCCCAGATTGAGGCACGCACCCACCCGCGGGCCATGGCTCTGCACGAGTCACTCAACAAGCTCTGGCACGACGATGAGGACGCCGATAAGGCCTTTGCCGCGCCGCTTTCCTACGCCGATGCCGCCCGCATCCGCCCGCCGGGCAAGCCCTTTACCACTCTCGGTCCCCACATCGACGCCGGCAGTCTCTGCCGCTGGGCCGAGCCCACCTACCGCCGCGTCTACGAGCCTATTTGGTCCGGCAACCCCGACGCGTACGATCCCTTTGACCTCACCTTGCGCAAAAAAGCCAACTCGTCCTTCTTTCCCGGCAGCGCCCACTCTTCTGTCCTGCGTCTCTTCCAGGGCTGGACCGCCCTTACCACGGCCGGCCCCCACGAAGGCAGCCTGATGCTCTTCCCGGAGGTCAAGACCTCCATCGCCTACGTGCTTCTGCGGCCATTTTTCCAGCCGCCCGCCGACGCTGCCGACCTGCTCGATGCCACAAAGTGGACATTCAATGTTGAGGACCCCTGGTTCCCCGGTGTCCGGCGCGCTGCGTCGCAGGAGCTTCGCCCAGACGCATTCCCACATCTTCGTCTCCGATCCGGCCTCGTACACATCCCGACCATGCATCCGGGAGACACTGTGTGGTGGCACTGCGATGTACGTGTCTAGTTCTGGCTGCTGAGGATGCTTCCTCTTTTCATTTCGTGTTGCTAACTGCTGCCTGCTACCTAACCGCTAGATGTGCCATGCCGTCGAGAGAGACCACGAGGGAACCGGCATCTCCAGCGTCATCTACGTCGCGGCCACACCCACCACGACGGAGAATCTGTCGTACATCCATCGCCAATTGGACGCGTTCCTGCAGGGCACACCCCCGGAGGACTTTGTCAATGGTTCTGTGGAGCGCAACTTCAACGGCTATCCCGGAAACAAAGAGCTGCTTCTCAACGGCGAAGCCGGGCGTCGCGCGTTTGGCATGGCGGCTTAATAGTTTGTGATCTGGGATCTAGGATCTGAGATCTGAGTGATAAAGACTCAGCATTATGATCCGTTTTTTCAACCACTCTTGGCTATTAAGAATCTGCTAGAGGGAAACCGCCTAGGGAAAGCTATCAAGGAAGTCGCAACCACGACGTCACGTCCAAAACATTGTAAAAAGTAGAATTATGGTGAATATTAATACACCTCATACGAAAACGCTTCTGCAGGACTTTGAATTGGTGTAGAAAGTGCTGGACAAGCTCAAGTGCGCAAGCAAATGCCGTGTAGTGATAGGAGGTAGTAGTTGGCAGGTTAAAGATAAGTCTGGAGAATTTGTGTGGTCGGATACCCCGAAAGGTCCACTACACCGATTGTCATGGCCCACAACATGTCAACATATAACCGGTTCTAGTAAGACAGCAGGATGACGCCTTTGGTTTGGTGGGAGGGAAATATCCAAGATCTCGTCCGTTCCTGGTTCTAGACTTACGTTTCCGTATTCTTTTTCTATCTGTTTCTATGGCCCTTCCGAAGTACGAGTCCAAAATCACATCTCACCATACGCCCCATACAAAGCATGCCGCTCGTATTGGACACTATCAAAACCATCTGGTCACCCAGCTTCGCTACCAGCATAGCCTGGGCAGCCACCTTGAGCCTTGCTGCGGTCGCCGTGTGCTTTGTCACAGTCTGTGCGTACCGGCTGTGTCTGCACCCGCTAGCCGGGGTGCCCGGGCCGTGGCTGGCCGCCTGCTCATCGGCGTGGCTGGCGTGGCACACGTATGCCGGCGACGAGTGCACGGCTATTCGGCACCTGCACGACAAGTACGGCCCTGTGCTGCGCGTGGGCCCCAACGAGATCGACATCAGCGACGTCGAGGCCGTCGCACCCATATACGTGGACCGTGGCGGCTTTTGCAAGACGCCCAACTATGCCAAGTTTGACGTCGACAGCCATTCTTCCCTCTTCTCCACCCGCGCCCGCGAGGACCGGCTGTCGCGGGCCCGGGCTGTTGCACCGCTCTTTTCCACGGCGTCGATCCGTACGGCATGTACGCACACAGGCGGCCCAGCGAACGACGATGCCAGCAATGGCTCCGTGGCCCGGGTCGTCCATCGCTTTGTCCAGCGCATCCAAGCCGAGGCCTCCCGCAGCCGCAGGACCGGTGCTAGCGTCAACGTGCTCAACCTGGCCCGGTCCATGGCGCTCGACGCCGTCAGCTCCTATCTGTTCCAGGTCCCCTATGGCGCGTTGATGGAGAATGCCGCCGACGCCGACGTCACCATGTCAGCCTCGCCGTTTGTGGATGCGTTTGTGGGTGTCGGCGCCTTCTTCAACGTGGCCCTCTGGTGGCCCGGCTGGGATGGGCTGCTGATGGGCTGGATCGACCGCTTCACCGGCACCATGACGACCGACCACACCGAAGCATCCATGGCCAAGATGGACGCCTACACGGAGCGCCTTGTCGACAGTGCCGTACCGGGCAGCGGCAGCTACGTGAGCCGCCTGCTTGCTCTGGGCGACAAGGAGCACATGCCACGCGATCTGTGGCGGAAACAAGTCCAGGCCGAGTGCAAGGACGTGTGCTTCGCCGGCACCGACTCCAGCGGCATGAACCTGTCGATGCTGCTGTGGCAGCTCGCCCGGCACTGCGACGTGTACCAACAGCTGCGTCGCGCCGTTGCCGACTCCCGCGAGGCCGGCACCGACCCCACCGCCCATCCCTACGTGCGCGCCGTCGTCCGTGAGAGCCTACGCCTTGCTTGGGCCAACCCCATCCGCCTGCCCCGCGTCGTGCCCGACCAGGGCTGGGCCTTCCGCGGCCACTCATTTCCGCCCGGCACGTCCGTGGGCGTGGCTGCCTTCCAGCTGCACCAGGAGCCGTCCGTCTTTCCCGAACCCGCCGCGTTCCAGCCCGAGCGCTGGCTGGCACCCTCCGACCAGATACTCAACCACTTCTTTGCCTTTGGCAAGGGCGGCCGCGCCTGCATCGGCCAGAACCTCGGCATGGCAGAGCTGCACGCCGCAGCGGCCGCGATTGCGGCTGCCGATGCGCTGGCTGGCGCCGAGGTAGTTGAGGAAAAAGTTGAGATTCTCGAGTGGTTTAACTCACGGGTCAAGGGTGAGCAGGTCCTGCTGCGATTTACATGAGGTTGGTGAGGTTGATGGCGCTCTGTTGGTGGGGAAAGAATATAGATAGTAATAATGCAAAACAAGTACACGCTCATAAACCACATCCCTCGATCCCTAATCCCTCGATCCCTTGATTCTTGTCTCTCTATTTCCACCCCGCGAACAGCTTCTCCAATGCTTCTTGTTCTGTCACTACATCTGCGTATTTGGAGTCCAAATCAAACAGGTTCGCATCCTGGATCGCCTTGGAGCGGTCACCACACGCTGAGGGCACCACCATCGGCCGGAACCCGCTCTGCATCGCGTCTAGTGTTGAAGCCCGCACACACCCGCTCGTGCTCACACCGCAGACCACGACGGTGTCGATGCCTTTGACGGCGAGTTCGGTGGCCAGTGTCGTGCCAAAGAAGCCGCTCGCATATCTTTTCTTGATGACAATGTCTCCGGCCACCGGTGTCAGTGTTGGGCTCACAAAATCGGCCAGGCCTTTCTGGTGTAGCTCGCTGCCGACCTGCCACACCTCGAGCGTCTTGGCCTTGTGCCAGAACAGACCAGCATCCGACATGTCTGGCTGGGTGTACTCGACGACGGTCCACGCGACAGGGCAACCACCCTCGCGGGCGGCTTTCACCAAACGTTCGGCGCTTTCTGGAACGCCAACAGCGTCTGGGTTTTGAGAGAGATCGAGTGGTGAGCCGGGTGTCCAGTAGGCCTTGCAAATGTCAATCAACAACAGGGCCGGCTTGCTGCCCCAGCCCATACGGCGGCCGTAGCCAGACGCAGCGTAGGATGCGGCCTCTGCGTGCTTGTCCATTGTCGAGGCTGTATGTGTTGTTGTTTGTCGTTTGTTGTTTTTTTGTGAATTTTTTGTTTATTGAAATGCGTTGGTAAAAGTGAAGTCAAAGTTGGCCTGTCGTTGCTGCTGTGTTGCGACGTCGCGCGGAAGGTGCAATGGACTGCCGTCGGGCTGCCGTTGGCTTAGTGGATTTATGGATTTGGTACCAATTTGGCATTATCCTCACTGCCATTGGACTGCACTTACAGCGCTCGCCTGGACGGGTGTGGGTGGGGACATTTTAGCGCTTGCAGGGTGTATTGGGGCACTCCTCCGGCAGGCAGTTTGTGGGCCCAGAGTTCCGGCAGCCAACCGGCAACTCAAAATAGTGAGGGGCAATTGTCAACTCCCAACCTCACTTCGTCCCTTTCCAAGTTGTCCGCACAGTTTGTGGTGACATCTAAACATCTGTGTTTACTCCGTAATCTTATCTCAATTGTTTGTTTACTTTTGGTCGATTTTTCTCAGTAATTATCGAAACGTTGAAGCGCATTTCTAAGCGTATTTCTTTTATTATTTTTTATTTGTAATAATTTTGTTCTCACTGAACTTATTTTCTTCTACGTTTACTTTCAGCAATCTTCTGTCAACATCATTTTCGAAAGTCTGTCATCGACATCATCACAACATCAACATGTCCCGCCACATCTACCAGCCACTACACCCCGAGGTCCGGCCTCTCCTCGACCCACAATATGTCGCCTTCCACGATGCACACATGCAGTATGTGCAGACAGACGACTCCAAAGAGTGGGATGGCAGTGCACGCACAAAGCCGTCTCTGCCGCCGGGTACCTTGGATGTCGTCCCAGTAGGCAAGACTGAAGACATTGATGTGCCAACGCTGGACGGCTCGACAACCTTTCCTATTCGAGTGTTTACACCATCATCGCCACCACCCTCCTCCGGATATCCCGTCTTCCTCTGGTGCCACGGTGGCGGGTGGGCCATTGGCGGCATCGAGAGCGAAAACGACTTTTGCACAAGAGTGTGCGAGGGCGCTGGCGTGATTGTGTGTTCTGTTGGGTACCGGCTGGCACCCGAGGACCGATTCCCGGCTGCCGTCGACGATGTATGTGCAGCATTGGCGTATGTCACCTCAGCAACCTCGGCAACCTCGGCAACCAAAGTAGAGGGAGCTCAGAGGATTGGCGGTGATGCATCTCGAGTGGCTGTTGGCGGAACGTCAGCTGGTGCCAACTTGAGTTGTGTGGCAGCTCTGCGCCAGATTGAAGCACTCGGAACATCACCACTCAAGGGATGCCTGTGTATCGTCCCCGTCGTGGACAACACGGCCACTGCCGATACGGTGTGGAAACGAAACGCCGAGACGGCACCGTGGCTGACACCATCGCGCATGATCTGGTACCGGAAGATGTACATGCCCGACGTGAAGGAGTGGAGCAACTGGCACGCGTCGCCAAACTTGGCACCGTCCAGTCTTATCGAGAAGATGCCGCCAACCTGGATGGCCGTGTCAGAGCAGGATTTGCTGGCACCGGAGGGCATAGCCTTTGCCAAGCAGCTGCAAGGGCTGGGCGTCAAGACGGAACTGCGGGTTCTCGGGGGCTGCACACACTCGATTCTGGCCTTGGACGGGTGAGTACGACGTACTCCAATTACATATGTTTTGTTTCACGTGAGATAAACTACTAACAGAAACAGAGTCATGGACAAAGGCAAGAAGTTGGTGGACGATGCGATAGAGGCAGTTTCAAAGTTTATGCAGTAAATCTTCCATCCAGCTCCTTATTTCTCGTTTGCCTTTGTGGCTACCTTTGCCAAAAACTCGTTCTGCCGTGCTTGAAACAGCTTTGACTGCGGTAAATCCGCAAACAAGAGGGAAAAGCAATGTGGTAGTCCCTTGTACACGTGTGTTTCTGTTGCAACGCCATCTTTTGCGAGCTTCTCGGATATGGCCAGGCCTTCGTCGCGGATGGGGTCGTAACCAGCAATTTGGATGACTAGTGGTGTTAGACGGTCAGAGTTTATAAGAAAACAGACGAGGGAGACGAGGGAGACGAGGGACAACGCACAAGCACGTGGCAGTCCTTCAAACGACTCGGCCAAAAGAGGCGAGTGGTACGGGTCCGGCTTTGGGTCGGGCACATAGGCTTCCCAGCAAAACTCGAGGACGTTGGCATTGATGACGGAGGCGTCGTGGTTTTGCACAAAGCTCTCGAGCTCAAAGCCTTGCTCGTCGCGCAGCTTCTGGTGGAACTTGGGGTGGCATCCATTGGGCCAGTCCAGCATCATGCCGATGATGCCTTGAATACCGTTATCACGGGCATACAAGGCCAGAGCCAGAGCCAAGTTGGAGCCGGAGCTGTCGCCCAGCAAAACAATCTTGTCGGGGTTGACGTCGAGCGAGTCCGCATTGGCCTTGACCCATTTCAGCGTGTCGATACAGTCGTTGAGCGGGATCGGGTAGCGGTGCTCGGGTGCCAGCCGATAGTCGATACTCACCACAACGACGCCCGGGTGGCTGGCTGCATACAGGTTTTCGACGGCTTCGGAGCCGTGCCCGCCGAACGACCAGCCGCCGCCATGCATTCGGAGGACGCAGACATTTTTCTTCGCAGCAGTCTTTGCAGAACGCATGACTTTGATTTCCGTCTCGTGTCCGTCTCGCATTCGGATCATCTGGTATGACTCGCTAATATCTTTGCCAGGCTGCGGGCAGTCCGCCGGTAACGGAGTGGGCACCTTCCAGCCGGCGCGGAACGTGTCCCAATCGTCGTGGCTCCAGAGACCGGCAACTGCCGCATCGGCAGCGTCCTTGAAGGTGGCAAAGACCGGGTCCAGCTCCGAGTAGTGGCCATATTTGGGGCCGCCCTTGCTGGCTGTGTTTTGGTCGATGGCGGCGTACTTGGGCGTGGCTCTGAGCCGGATGGGCTGGCCAGGATCGACGCCCATGGTGATGTAGTGTGGGATGGTGCTTGAAAAGAAGAAGAAGAAGAAGAAGAAGAAGAAGAAGAAGAAGAAGAAGAAGAAGAAGAAGAAGAAGAAGAAGCAGATGCAAAAAAGCTGGAACATCTAGAACATGTGTACGGTCCTTCTTCACATTGTATACTTTTATGTCAATTTCATGTCTTCGGGATTTGTTGTTCACGACATGCATCAGCTCGGCATTCTTGCGGATAGATTCGATTTCCGAGCTTAGTACGAGGCTTGGCGCAATATGCACGCCACGATGCATACCGCACGGACGTGTACGAGAGCAGACCCCGAGAAAGACGCAATGTTAAATAAAGTAAATGTACGTTCGTAAATGCGTTCGTAAATGCAATGTTCATGTCTATATATGCGCTTTTAAACTTTTTGTCTATTCCAACCTTCACGCAGAGTCCTCCTCGGCTTTTTGTTCGGCAATCTCGCGTGCCCGCCGCCACTTTGAGCCAATCTTGATCTCGACATACATGAGACCCAGCATGCTGGCACTAACCAGACCCCAAAAGACATAGGCCCATTTGTAGGTCATGGTGGTGGTCATCTTGTCAATGACGGCAACTAAAATTGTAGCTAACAAACAACGCACAAGGTTGGTGCAGGCAGTGGCGGACGAGCTGCGGGACTGCAGGACATCAATCATGAGCGTCATGGTCGTGTTCAGGATGGAAATGGAGGTCCAGCCCAGAACAAACTGGAGGAGGAGAGCAACGGCAATGTGGGCTTTGTACTCAATGCAGAAGCCCCAGCCAAAGACGCTGGCAGTAAACACGACCAGATGAATGGGCATAGTGCGCAGACGGGCATACTCGCGGGGAAAGTCGGCTGCGTTGGCGAGCTTCTCCAAAGGGTACTTGCGCTTGACGCGGGCAAAGTCCCAATCCAAAAACTTGCCAGTCGTGGTGCTGCCGACAATCATGCCGCCGCCGGTGGCCAGATAACACAGACCGATGGTGGTCTCGTCCAGAAAGGGGTAGATGGTGGCAAAGGACGAGGAGATGGTGGCCGTGATAGTGTAGTTGATACTGTAGACGACGCCGGTGAAAAAGAGGGTGATGGAAATGTCTGGATACAGGAAGATGCCAAAGGGGTTCTGGGAGACTTTGCGGGCCGTAGTCGGCTGGCGCGGGACTGTCTGGACGTGTCTCCCCAGAATGGGAATGACAGGCCGGTAGATGCCCGTCATGGCGACACTGCCGTTGCCAGCAATGCTCCTCATCGTCTCGGGGAGGAAGAGGACCACTAATAGAATGCAGACGACGGCGGCAATTACCAGAAACCAAAAGATGGACCGCCAGCCGAGCTGTTGGCTGAGGACACCGCCAATGGCCGGGCCGATGCAGGGGGCCAGCATAGGACCCAGGTTGAAGTAGCCAAAGAAGCCGCCGCGCTCGTCGGGCGTCGAGATGTCGCCAATGACGCCGGCGCCCAAGGCAATGGTGCTGGCACAGCCGGCCGCCTGGAGGAGACGCAGCACAATGAGCAGCCAGAACGCATTGGTGGGACACAACGCCAGACCGATGCAGGACCCGATGAGAATGGTCAGGCACACCATGAAGATGGGACGTCGGCCATAGCGGTCACTCAGAGTGCCCCAGAGCATGGGCGAGATGCCTTGCATCAACAGATAGGCAGTGACTGTCTGGTTCATGGCTTCGGTCGAGACATGGAAGACTTGGGCGAGGGTTGGCAAAGCCGGGAAATAGATGTTGGCGGGCAGCGGACTGTAGAGACCCGTGACAGCGACGAGACCGACCATGACCCATTTCTCGTGGCGGGAGTAGACATGGTAGGGCGGAGGGGGTGGTGGGGGGGTAGACAGGTCTTGGAGGACGCCGGTCGTCAAGGCGGCTGATGGTGCCTGTTTTTCGGGGTCGCTCTCAAGGTTCTGTCTTGCGAGGTCTTGTTGTTCGTCTGTCTGCTCAGACTCCATGTTGACATCTGGTGGTGGCTGTGTTGGTTCTGCCATTCTGCAGGGCCATTGGTTACGAGAGTTGAAGTTGAAGTGGTGACGTTTCAAGAAAAAGAAAAAGAAAAAGAAAAAGAAAAAGAAAAAAGAGAGATCAAGTGAGTGAGAAAAGAAAAAGACAATTCAACACTATACGGAGTAGAATCACAAGAATTCCAAGCAAAATGCAACGAAAAGAGAAATCCAAACAAAACGAATTGCGGTCACGCGCCGAAGACGGAGACAGCTGTGCCGGCGAAGGAAGAAAAATCAAAACCTGCGCCAAACAAAGGATGAGAGCCGACTCGCTGCCCCGAGCGCCGTAAGTGGAGCCGGCAGGACCCGCCGTGTAGTGAGTAAAGTCACTGTGCATGAAATACAGTGGACGTGACAGAATTACAGCGACTACTACGTCGTACTCGGTACAGTGACTGACTCCCGTGTCCTGCTCCAGCAGTCCGGCAACGCTGGGCCGCCCTGACCTGCTGTCCACTCACACAACACCATTAGGTGTCAAGGCCGACAGCGCTGTCTGGGCTGCCCGAGGCTGCCCGTAAGTGCCTGAGTGCCTGTGGCTTCAAGCGCCTACAGTTTCAGTTTCCACTTTTTCTTTTCATCCTCTTTTCTGCCAGTCTTTGCCCTCCCACTATCAGTTGCCGGAGCCGTTGCAACGGGCAAGATAAAGATTTGATTGATTTCTCCAATACTCCGTAGACTGGCCCCAAGGCAATACGGGGCAATACAATGGGCCTAAACTACAACGGCCAGGATCCTTATCAGTGCGCCGAGCCCATTGTCCACTGTATCAAAACGACCCACTTTACTTGCGTCCCGGCCAATAGGAGGACATCTGAAATGACCAAGAGAGAAGTGTCCCACTTTATTCCTGCTTCTCCACCTTCTTTGTCCACTGTCCAAGCGTTTCTTGCCCTCTTTATCGCAACCTCAATCTTCTTCGCCAGCGATACGACGTACCGGTATCGAGTTGCCTCGACACCCTGCCCTGCCCTGCCTGCCCTTTTGCCACGCGCGTTGCCGGCACTCTTGACCACTGGACTACTCGACCGCGCCAGCATTCACGTCGCACCCATATATCAAGGCGTCTGCTGCAGCCTTGCTGATGACGTCCAATTCCAGGATGGCAAGTCGACTTCAGCATCAAAATCAGATTGACGTTCCTTGAACTGCAGTCACATCCTCTCCTACTCCAACACTTCATCTTCGTTCCAACACCCTCCTACCCCACATGGACGCCGACGTCGAGGCGCGTGGCGCATCCGCCAACTCCAGTCCAGCGCCTTTCAAGTCGGAAAAGGAGGCAGCTGGCCACAGCTCCTCGCTCGCCCCGTCCGTCGACGACATGGCCGCTGCCGAGAGCTCTTCTGTCCATTCGGAGCCGAAGCCATGGCACAAGCGCGCCGTCGCCTACTTTACGACCAACACTATGGAGGCCGGTGCCATTGGGCCCATTCCCGTCGAACAGCGCACGGACAAGCGGGCCTACACGGCGTTCACGCTCTGGTTCACCCTGAACTGCAACATCCTGCCCATCACCTTTGGCATGCTGGGCCCCGAGTTTGGCTGTTCTCTGCGGGACAGTGCCCTCATCACGCTCTTCTTTACTCTCCTGACGGCCCTGGCACCGGCCTACTTTAGCACGCTGGGCTCACAGACCGGCATGCGCCAGATGATGCAGGCCCGCTACTCCTTTGGCCGCTACGTTGTCAGCATCCCCGTTCTCCTCAACATGGCCACGTTGACCGGCTTCTGTGTCATTATGGTCGTCATTGGCGGGCAGTGTCTGACGGCCGTCAGTGGCGGCAGCCTCAGTCCCTATGTCGGCGTCGTCGTCGTGTCCATTGTGGCCCTGTTTATTTCGTTTTGCGGCTACAAAGTCCTGCACATCTACGAGGCCTACTCGTGGGCCCCGGCTCTGCTGGCCGTTATTGTCGCGACGGGCTGCGGCGGCAAGCACCTCAAGGAGCAGACCGTCGTCGAGTCGTCGCCGCCTGCCTCCATCGTGTCCTACGCCATGGTCGTTGCGTCCTACATGCTGCCCTGGGCCGCCATTGCCTCAGACTTTTTTACCTATATTGATCCCAAAGTCAAGCCCCGCACCATCTTTTTGTATGCCTACGCCGGCCTTGTCCTGTCGACCGTTCCTCTTATGACCCTCGGTGCTGCCATTGCTGGCGCCCTCTACAACATCCCTGCCTGGAACGACGGCTACAACGACAGCATGGTCGGCGGTGTCCTCGATGCCATGCTCCAGCCTGCTGGCGGCTTCGGCAAGTTTATGACTGTTTTGCTGGCCCTGTCCCTCATTGGCAATATCTCGGCTACCTCCTACGCCATTACCCTCAACTTTCCCATGCTCCTCCCCGTCCTGGGCCGCATCCCCCGCCACTTGTACGCCATCTTCTTGTCCGCCGTCATCATTGGCGTCGGCATCGGCGCCTCCAAAAACTTTTACAACAACCTTAACAACTTTATTACTCTCATTGGCTACTGGGCCGCCGCCTTTGTCGGCGCCATTTTGGTCGAGCACCTCTGGTTCCGCCGCGCCAACTGCAGCAACTACAATCCCGAGGACTGGGACAGTGCCAGGCGCCTGCCTGTCGGCCTGGCTGCCATCTGTGCCGCTCTCTGTTCCGTCGCCCTCATCGTGCCCAGCATGGACCAGGTCTGGTACGTCGGCCCCATTGCCAAGACCACGGGCGACCTGGGTTTCGAGTTTGCCTTTATCGTCACCGCCCTCCTCTACGGGCCCTTCCGTCTGCTCGAGAAGAAGTTTTCCGGGCGGTAAGGGATTAGCATGTTGTCTTTCATCGCAATTCCTTTTCTTTCTGTTTGTTTACATGTGGCGTATATTCTGCCATCTGATATCTGCCATCTGATATTCTTATTTAATTTACATTCTCGCGTGTCCTTTCATCCCTATATACTACTCATAGACACAATCACATACCTCTTCATCTGTTCACTCACATATTGCTTACCGTTTACTCTGTGCTGTCTACAAACACACCATTCATCCCATGTTCAACATTTCTCTCCACGTCGGCCTTCGTCTGCCGTTCACGCCGTCCGTACAATCATCGACTTGATTTTAGGAGCCGTGAAATAGATGGCCTCCTTGCCCGGGTGGCCTGTACGCAGAGCATGCAGGCGGTCGCTGAATGCTTGGGCTGTGATGACGCTATCGCTGCCGTCATCACCGTCGCCGTCACCGTTACAAATGCCCCCGAAATCCACGATGTCTTTGATGTTGTTTTGTCGATTTCAGTATTGTCGATTTCAGTGCTGCCGTATTGTGGTTGTGAACTTGTGGATCTGTGTCTCTCCAACTGTTGCGGGCATGCTGCTTTTTCGCCTGAGCAACAGATGCAAAATGGCTGCATCGCCACTTGCGTCTTGTGATCTCCGTCATCTGTTGGGAATATAGTGGCGATGTCTAGGCGCAGACGTCAGGCAGGTACGCCCCGCATTTGTGCAAAATACAGCAGGAACCAGAGCGTTACCAGCGCTTGCAACGGCTGCACACTAGGAAAGCGCAATCAGTGACCGCAGTGACCACAGTGACCTTGACTAATCAGGAATGACTTGTACCGCCAATCGAACGCGGCAAGAGGAAGACTGTTGGCTTGTGCTGCCTCGGCCTTGTACCGTGAACAGCACAGCCCCGCACAATGCAAATACAGGCTGCTCCACAAGCGCTGCCTTCCTATTATGTCGCTCGGGGAGTGGCTGTACGCGAAAATTGACCCCAGCAGGAAGCGGATAGAGTCGCTCCGTCATCGAGCGTGGCGCGCCGCCCAGCAGCCGCGGGACAAACAGCGCCTCCTGTTGAGGACGGGGAGGTCGGCAACTTTTGGTGTTCACCCTGTATGCGTGGGAGGAGCGCACAGGTGTGTGTGGAGCTGTTCATTGTTTCATTTTCGGTGCTCAGTATGAAAGGAGGTTTTTTTGTTGATAAGATACCCGTAACTGCAGCTTGGAAAGAGAATGCTTTCTCTCGAAAGTCTCAGAAACCAACGAGTGAAAAAACCTTGTCATCCCAAGCACAACGCCTCGGATAGAATGTACCATGTCGTGTTGTTCTAGTGCTCCCTATGATATCATTACTTTCGTCGTATTGTCAGGCAAGATAAACAAATACCATAAACATCTCCATCCGAAGAGCACGCCGAGATGACCAACGTTCCATCACATGGGATTTCGTAGGACAGCCAGATAGGGTCTGTTTATTTCACTTGCTAGCTTATCGTAGAACAGTTGTGAATTGGACAAGATACACTCCTTCACATCTACCATTTCACTTCAACTATACTTCTTGGTGTTTAGTCCCATCTCCAGTATGGTCCTTTAGAGAACCTCGCCAGCTGCCCGCCGACATGCTGCAACGACGTTGTTGGGCTGGCTTAGGAAGGGCGAGTGGCTCGCATCCAACTTTTCTACGTTAATGTGCACCCCGGAGTTGTTAACCATGAACTGCTGGGCCGCCGCTGGGATGGCGTTGTCATTTTCGCACAAGATGTAGCTGGTAGGGATGTCCTTGTATGCAGCGTAGGTCAGCTTGCTGAAAAAGGTGCGGTAGCTGTGGCTCTTGAGCGTGCTTGCCGTCTGCGCCGCGGCCTCGGGCGTTATGTCGTTGTAGAAGATCTTGGCGGGGTTCTCGGGGTGGACAATGGTGTCGTTGTCCGACAGCATGAACCACGGCAACGGCACGCCACCCAGCATCTCCATGGACGAGCCGCCCTCGGGCAGCAGAAACGCCGTACAATAGACCAGGCGCACAATGCCGCCCTTCTTGCCCTCCTTCTTGCGCGAGACGGCATCCAGTCCCCGGCAGGCCTCGGTGCCCACAGCACCGCCATAGCTGTGCATAAACAGCACGACCTCCTCGCCAGCGTCGATTACTGTCTCAAAAGCCTAACGGATAGCAGCGACGTCGGGGGCAAAGTTGGTGAGCGACGGGTCGGCACCATATGACTTGAGCTCGACGGGCACCGTCTTGTACGCGGAGGCCTCAAGCCTGGAGGTGATGGGCGCGAAGCTGGAGGCGCTGTGCCAGGCGCCGGGGACAAGGACGAAAGTGGGTTTGGTTTGTGTCGAAGCCATTGTGGATGTTGATTCGGTCGTGACTGTAGTCGTCACTGGAGGTGTCTCTTGGGTGCTATGTGCTATGGATCTGCGCAAAAAAAGTATACGGAAAAGTGTACAACGAATGTATGAGCGAAGTAACCAAAGAAGAAAAGAGAGGAAGAAAGTCTGTTTACGTCTTGTTCTTTAATAAGCCTGGGCTTGCACCTTTGAAAGTACTTTCCCCGCGTGCGGAAGCATGGCCTTGGAGGGCTGCGTCTGGAAACAGGTCGGGGAAGTCTCCAAAATTCTACGAATGGCCATGCTTCTATTTTCATTATCCCCCTTTTGACCCTGACTCTGTAGCGTGTACAAAGTATGAAGAGTATGAAGCAGCGAGGGTCCGAAAATAAGTAGAAAAAGATAGAATTTAGTTTGCTATTTCCCCTCATGTCCCCTCATGTCTCTTTCCTGTCTCCATATTCCCCATAAAATCTCCACACTTCCGCGTCTCTTCACTACCCAGATCCGAGCGCAGTGCTGTCCGCCTTCCGGTATCCGAAACTGCTTTGGCTACGTTGGTGTGGTTTCTGCCCCTGCACCCGGTCTCCAAGTGTATAGATTAGCGCACAGCAAAACTCCCATCCGAAGGCCGACGACGTAGTTTAGTGCCGGCAACGGCCAATTAAGCCAATTGGTCGCCAACCAAAGGTCATGTGGTTTTGCGCGAGTACACGCGAGTCGCCCCCTCGACTTTGTTTTCTGTCCGTCTCCGTCTCGTCCGATTTGTCCGGCTTCTCAAAGATTTTTAGTGTGTGGACTTTGGTTTCCTTTTTGCTTGTCCATCGGTCCCGTACAGAAGGCTTACACATCGTTGTACTCTATAGAAACCATTTAAATTCAAAAGGCGCCCGACGAGATCGGCTTTTCTTGCCCATATGAACACGCTTTCAGTCTTTACGTCTCGACATTCTTGAATATATCCTCAAGAACCTTCAGCAAAGCCCCCCTCCCTCCTCAAACAATGGCACCACCAGAAGAGTTCAGCCAGCCACCGACCAAGGACTTTCATGTCGCCGTAGTCGGTGGCGGCATCGCCGGCTTGACGGTAACGTTGCAACTGCTGAAGCAAGGCATCCGCACAACATTGTACGAGCAAGCCAGACAGTTTGGCGAGATTGGCGCCGGTGTATCCTTTGGTCCCAATGCGCTGCGAGCCATGTCACTGATCTCGCCGCACGTGCGCAACGCCTTTGAGGCCCAGGCGACATTCAACCAGTCCGAGGCCAACAAGGGCGTGTGGTTCGACTTTCGGTATGGCGAGTCGTGCGACGGCAAGCACACAGCCGGCGATCTTATCTACCGGTCCGAGTGCGACGGCGGCCAGACGAGTATCAAGCGCTCCGATTTCTTGGACGAGCTGGTCAAGCTGCTACCGGTCGGCATTGCCCAGTTCCGCAAGCGGTGCATAGACTACGAAGACGACGGCAAGAGCGTGTTGCTGCGTTTCGAGGACGGCACAACGGCGCGCCACGATGCCGTCATTGGCTGCGACGGCATCAAGTCCCGGCTGCGGCGGGTTTTGCTCGGCGACAACGATCCGGCCGCCAAGGCTGTGTTCTCGGGCAAGTGTGCCTACCGTGGTCTGATTCCCATGGAGGACGTCAAGGCATTGCTTGGCGATGAGCTGGCCGGCAACTCGCAAATGTACCTGGGCCGCCGTGGCCACATCCTCACCTTTTCCGTCGCCAAAGGAAAATTTATGAATGGTGAGTCAGGTCGTCCCGTATCTTGAATTTATTCCACCATGCTAATTTCCAGTCGTCGCTATGCGCGCACGTGATGAATGGACATCGGACGAGTGGGTTGTCTCCGTCAACAGGGATGAGATGATTGCGGAATACGACGGCTGGAGCGACCAAGCACGCCAAATAATCCGCATGATGCAGAAACCCGACATCTGGGCCCTCTTTGACCATCCACCCAGCCACACCTACTTTAGTGGCCGTGTCTGCCTCATAGGCGACGCCGCGCACGCCACCACTCCGCACAAGGGCTCTGGTGCCGGTATGGCCATTGAGGACGCCTACATCATGGGTAACCTTCTGGGCTCGATCCAGAGTGCTGACCAGATTGAGCAGGCGTTTTCCGTCTTCAACAACATCCGCAAAGAACGCTCGCAGCGCCTCGTCACAGACAGCCGCGAAACGGGCCAGGTATACCAGCTGGAGATGAGCGACGATCCGGCCTGGATTGCCGACTTTCTGTCCAAGCGCATGGGCTGGGTGTGGAACCACGACCTGGAAGCGGAACTGGAAAAGGGTCGACAAATGTTGAGGCAAAAAGCGTGATGCACTGCTTTTAGTGAATAAGATTTAATCCCTACCGATACCATCCCACGTGGTGATTATTTGTTTCATATTAATTAATTGTCCCGCATAATTATGTCATCCGAAGGCCAGCGCTGTTGATGTCACGCCCTTATCGGATGAAAGAAGTAAACAACTGCACTCGTCCCATGTTCGATAAAGTCAAGTATATAAAACATTTTCGTCCCACGGGGAAAATGTGACATCAACATTCCCGCCATCTAGATATTCGTCTAATCACCAGACAGCTCTTGTTCCGTTCATCTTTGCTTGACTGGTGACTGTTAACAATGAGCAACTTGTTGCATAATGGTTGCGTTTCGGGTCGTCTGTCATGTGGTAGGACTGCGGGTGGCCCTCCCGGCGTTGTTCCTCGCGACTATCTTCCTGGTCCGCGTGGTGGGTGTGTGCAGAGTGGCTTACATGGTTGCAAACTATACGGAGGTCGGGCTCAATCGAAAACGCGCTCCCGTCGCCTTCAGTACTCGACTGGTGCTGTGCCCTGCAGTCGTCTTTAAAGTTGTTGTCGAACCGGCCACCCAGCAGGCTGTTGAGCACCGTCTTCCAGTCGACCGTCTTGTGTTTGCAGAGGCGCAAATGTCCTTCGTGCGCCACACACACACGGTTGATTATAATGTCCTTGTCGTCCACAGACATCATCTTGCCAGAAAACATGCTGACAAGGTGGTCGGCGCGGCAGGCTGTGTAGTGCAAAACATGTCGTAGTAGCGGTACGCTCCGTAGTTGCGGCAGCCCTGGCACGCCTCTCGTGTGAGCCTGCAGCGGCCGTCGCAGCTGGGCAAGGCCGAGTGTGAGCAGCTTTATGGTCAACAAGGATAGACGGTCGAGAATGTCGGTGCTGATGCACACGAACCACGCGAAAAAAAAAACTGTCCATGGTCGTGGCAGTCTATATACAATTCGACAGAGACTCGTATTTCTGAATAGGCTGTTAATCCAGGCCGTGTGAGTATATTGCATATTGCTTTGGTCTTTATTTTTGGACAAGCGATGAGCACATAATATATGCCCTCGGATATGGGTCGATCTCAAGCCGTCATTTGGCCACTTCAAGGAGTTGCTTATTTCCGGTCCGTCCGTTGACAAAGTGGACAAACTGGTCCCAAAGAGGGCCAATCGCCGTCAAAAACGGCTGCTCGGTGTTGATTCAGGCGTTAACGAAATTGGATCAAATCTACGCGTCAGTCTATCCCGCCGTGGCCATAACACTGTCGCCGTCAGTTGTCGATGCTGCTATTGTTTTGGATCGTCTTCTCGCCGCATCTTCTTGCCGCCACTTTTCCATTCTCTCGACTCCATAGGTAATCTCCATCATGAGTCGTGTAAAGTCGTCGACATCTTCGGGCGTCCTTGTCGAGAACAGCTTGTCAGTCTCGAAGCGGTGGATAAACCCGACACCTTCGGGCGCGCCCACCATGCAGCTGGCTTCCCACGCCAGCGCAGACGACGCATCCCAGACGCCTTTTCGGGTAGTAAACATGATGCCGCCAGGGCAAGGGTGCCAGCCACGCTGCAGCATCGAGTAAATCGCTTCCAAGCCGCCGGCCGTCAGCCATGTCCGCCGGATGCTTTCCGTCAGGATCCACAAATACCATGGATGCTCTTGGCTGTCCATGGGGCCAAAGTAGAGCGCCGTTGTCATGTCCAGCACGTGCGGTGTCGACGAGAACTTCTCGCGGGCACTGTCGAGCAACTGCTGGGCCCAGCGGCTGAGCAGTGGCAGACGCGATTCGGCCAAGTGTCGCGCGCGGATGTCGCCGTCGAACAGGCTGATGGTCTGGTAGACAATCAGGGCATGCAGACGGGCACATTGGTCGAGAAGGCTTAGCTCGTGTGATGCCGGATTGTTGCTGTTGCTACTAGAAAGAATGCCGTCGCTGCTGCTCTCGACCAGCTTGCTCGCCTGGTCCTCGACAATCTTGAGCACGATCTCGCCATTTTGTTTCGTGCGGTTGCGGTAGGTTGTTAGGGTCGTGAACGCGATCTGCAGGTTGTCGGGGAACCGTGCCGCATACAAGTGAGCATGCATAAATGGATTCGAGCCCGTGGTGGCCCATTGTCCCAACCAGTCCTGGAGATGCGTGACATAAATCTTGAGAAACGAGCTGCAAAAGGATGTCGACAACGACACCTCTTGGTGGTCGACCTTCCACGACTCGGCATTCAAGAACCAAGCCAAACAATGACGTGAGCTGATGGGTGGTGCTGGCCCGCCCAATGGAATGCCACCAGGTGGTATTGCCAAAATCTGCGGTCCGCACGGGGCAATGCCGGCTGACGGAAGACTGCCGAGACCGCCCGTGCTGCCGCTGCCCGCGCTAGCAATAGGACCCGTACCTTCGGGGCTGCTAGTTGTTAATGCATTCAATAGAGGTGGCGTGAGTGAAGCGTGTACAGCAAGAGTGTTGTACATTGAGTTTGTGGAAGAAGAGACATCGTCTAGAATGGCCACAAACGTGCCTGGTCGCGTCGGTGGGTACTCGCAAACAACACCGCGGGCCTGGCACCGCAGACACACAGGCTGCTCGCGGCCACACCTGCGCTTCGACTTGGCACAGGTGCGGCACGCCTTTGGCTCGAAAAACATGCCCATGTCGGAAGCTCCAATGGCTGTATGAGAAGTTGGCGTTCTCTGGTTTGCAGTAGACTTTGCAGGAAAGAGTGAGACGGCTGCTTCCGTTGTTTGCTGCATCGCGCCTTCCCTTGTTACCGCAGCAGAGTGCGGACACCATGTTTGTCAGCACCTTAATTGGTAATGGCAGCGGGTGGGCGCTAGCCTATTTCGGCTAGATCCCGCGAATGTCCGCAAGAGACCCACTTATGTCCACCGTAGTCTTCGCTCTCTGTTTCCGCGCAGCATTTACTCTTCAATCCGCAAGTGCCGCAAGTGTCCGCAAGTCTCAAGTGTCCGCAAAGTACACGAACGTACCTACAGTTCTTTGCGGACTGTCTGTCGACTTCCCAGAAAGTGCATCCACAGTTGCCCGCAAGAGCCCGCAAACAGGCGCCAACTGTTAAAAACAGTGGAGGCAAAAGTGCCCGGTCAAAGTCCAAGAGGAAAAGAGGAAGAATGGCAGGGAATTATGCAAGGCTACAGCCAAGAGTGAGCGTGCGGTCAAGAGATTGAGTGCTGGCTCTCCCGTGTAGGTCGTTGTGTGTGTCGATTGTACCGAATGAACGGAGAAAATTGGCGCATAATTCAAGCACGCCTTTGAGCATTCTTTGAAATCGATCGATGCCGTTCTTTTGCTTTGTTGACTTTTCTTCCCAGTTCACTCCGCTGCATTTCAAATATGCCGCCGCCTTTGGGATGGAGTACGTGTTCACACGATGAACAATATATATATATATATATTGTCAGGACGTCGTTGTCTTGGGTGATTTTATTTGTCTCATCTTCATCGACAGCAGCAACAACAACATCCTCGTCTATCTACCAATCTCAGAACAATAATCCCATCTCATCCCATACTACACCATCTCCCTGTTTCACCACACACCACACTTGCAATGGCTGCTCACAAGGATTTCGACCTCGCCGCGCTGGGCGACGTGGAGCCACCTGTCAGCGACTTCACCAAGGCGCACCACCAAAAGACATACCCGGCCATTGACCCCAGCCGGCCGGAGCTGTCCAAGGCCGGCCAGGTGGTGCTGATTACGGGCGGCGGCACCAACATTGGCAAGGCGATTGCCACGGCGTACACGACGGCGCATGCCAAGACGGTCATTATTGCCAGCCGCAACAAGGCTGTCCTGGATGCCGCTGCTGAAGAGCTCCAGAAGTATGCCGCCAGCATCAAGTCGCCGACCCAGATTGTGGTGCGCACCGTCGACTACTCTAAGGACGAGGAGATTGTCGCCCTGTGGGACGGCCTTTCCGCTGACAATGTGACGGTGGACATTCTGGTCTTGAACGCCGCCCTCTTTGCCGAGGCCAAGCTGCTGCACAATCTGGGCATCGAGCGTCTCTGGAAGGAGTTCGAGGTCAACGTCAAGGGCCCGCTCTACTTTGCTGAGAAGTTCCAGAAGCAAAAGGGATTTCTGGACAGCCCCAAGGCGATCATCAACGTCACCACGGGCGCCATCCACATGCTTGGCAACCCGCTCGTGTCCTCGCGCCCGTCGTACCCTCTGACCAAGGCATCGGCGACGTTTGCCATCAGCCAGATTGCCGATGCCTACAAGCCGGAGCAGCTCCAAGTTCTGTCTTACCACCCGGGCATGCTGTACGGCGAAGGCTGGAAAGCCTTTGGCATCACCGAGGACATGCTGCCCTTTGACGCGCCGGACCTGCCCGGCAGCTTTGCTGTGTGGGCGGCGTCCAAGGATGCGCACTTTTTGCACGGCCGCTACGTGGCAGCCAACTGGGACGTGGAGGAGCTCAACTCGGGCGAGACCAAGAAGCACCTCGAGGAGAACCCAGACTACCTGCGCCTGGCCATCACAGGTCTGCGTGGCGTCAGGCGCGCCTACTAGGGGGCGTAGGGGGCGTAGGGGTGCGTAGCTAGAGGAGGAGCCCATCGTGCTGGTGTACCTTATTGATAGCCTTTAGGTTCTTTTATACTTTGTGTCTCTTTAGTTATCGCGGAATGAATTACATCTTTATACTCTTTATTCAAACTGAAATCAACCACCTTTCCACGCAATGTTGAGAATGCTCATAAATGGACCAAAATAAAGTACAGATAAACAAATCAAACAGCAGGGGTTGAGCCCCACTGTCACCCTGCCGTAGTATCACATCCTTCTTCGCTTACTGGCTTGGGGCATAGACCAGGAGCTCGAGGCCACCCTCGAACGGAACAGTCGTGTCGATGAAGCCACTGCCAGGCGCACGAACGTAGTCCAAGAACTCCTTGTAGCTCTCCTTGGCCACGATGGTGTTGTCGGCAATAATCAGGGCGCCATGACGCAGCTTGGGCTGCACAAGCTTGAGGGTTGGCAGCGCCATGGGCGTCCAGATATCCAGCAGCAAAAAGTCGACCTTCTCTAGGCCCGTCTTGAGCGTCTCCCGCAAATCACCCACACGCAAATCAATCGCCTTGACGACGTCCTCGCCGCACTGCTGCCAGTGCTCACGGGCACGCTCTGCCTTGCTCGGCTCGTGCTCGGTAGCCACGACTAGTGGTGTTTTCCCAGAGGTCTTGCTGTTGGCATTGGCCGCCAGAGCCAGGTAGATTGTGCTCACGCCAAAGGATGTGCCGGCCTCGACAATCGTCGTGGCCCCCGTCGCTCGCAGCAGCTGGTAGATGTAGTGTGCCTTGTCCTCGTCGAGCGCGATAAACTTGTCGCGCATCATGTCGTGGACCGAGGCCTGTTTGTAGTCTTCGCGCGTGATGGCGGCCTCCTGTGCCTTGGACTCGGCATGCAGGCGTGTCAACAGTGAGCGGATGTGCTCCGGCTCCTCGCGGATAGCAGTGTTGGCGGACATTTTGAGGTGAAGAGGTGGGGGATTTGATGTTGGTAATGATGTGTCAATCTGGTGATGTTTAAATGTCGTCAGAAAAAGCAGATTTTAGTACTGAAAATACCAACAGGTCCCCTTGACTCATAATGTGCATTCTTTACTTCCCCTTTCCCCGTCCTTACATCCTACGTCAAGCTTGGTGGGCCAATGTGAAATGTCCCGGAGATGCTCGAAAGCGGAGCTGCAGTAGCCGCCCGCTGCGGGGACTCGGTTCACTGCAGGTGTCGCGTCCACTGGGCAGAATTATTGCGTCACACGCTGTACTTGGCTGCTGTTGTCAGATGAACTAATGTGTTGTATTGTATGTAGAAAGTCCTTAGAAAGTGGGAAGTACTAAAAACCCCCTAAAGTCCCCTCTAAATGCTGTGAGGGATTTCCCCGCTAATTCCTGCATAGATTCCTCAGGCCAATATCTCCAGCCCTCTGCTCCTATTTGACAGCTGTTAGCTGCTATTAGGTGCACTAGGCCTAGAATCGCCGCAGCTGGAAGCTAGAGGAGAAATACTTTCACCGCTGCCTGCCGTTGTAACGTTGAAAGGCACACTGAAAGTCCCAAAACTGCCTAAAGCCCCTCTACAACCCCCATAACTGCCCCTAACTACCTCAGGATAGCCAACTTTTCCCCATCCCTTTCCTCCATTCCGTCCATACGAGTTGAAGATGTGTCACAGGGCGCTGGTCGCTGCTAAACGGAAAAGGGATGCAATCTGCGAGGCAGACAACGGTTTGAAAAGAATAATGACTGCACAGCATGTGTCGTGGCAATTCACGTAGCATTTTGTAGCTCGGCTGCACAAGAGCAGATTGTTGATTGTCGCAGCTAGATGTGACAATATAGCACTAACAATGTCGGCCATAGACGCTGTGAGTGCACTGAAGCACTAATAGTAAAGGACAAAAGACGAGGCCGAGAGAGAATAAATACGAAAGATAGAGACCGAGAGCTGGAACCGATATCGCAGACACAGCAAGTATGGTCTGGTTTTGCTCTTCGTCCGTTCATGCTTCAAACAACAACGGTCGTTTTCGAAATATCCAAAGACGGGATGGGGTGACGTATCCATGACTGTACAACAGCTGAGTTGAAATCAAATCCCTACTAGCACATAATGAAGATGAAGCACGGGACAAAAAGAGAGCAGAACAAACCACAGAGATGCACTTACACTCACACAGAAATGCAGAGATGAATCAATAAAGTGACATTCAAAATACGGCTCAACAATCTCGAGATAAGCCATCAAAAACGCCTCGCTAGAGATTGCGTATACATAACAGTGAAGAAATGGAGAAAGAACAAATGAAAGCGTACAATGAGAACGAAGGGGAAGGAAAGGAAAGAAGAAGAGGCAACATATGAAAACAAAACAAAACAAAACAAATGAAATCGAACCACGCTTCCTGCCGAGGGTGTCAACGACTCGCTCCCGTCTTACACGCTTGCGTCTCGCCACCCTCCAATGCAAACAATCAAAGTCAAAGCAGCCCCAACCCGTCATCTCCATCACCGTATCTCCGCTGTTTTTGTCGTGCAGTTGGCATCCCTTAGATAAAGTTCTCCGGCTCCTTTGGTGCATCCGCACAGCTGCCCGTCTTGGTCTCGGCAGTGGCTGTTGTGGTTGCACCCTCCTCCGCCTGCACACCCTCTTTCTCCTTGGCAGGGGAGGACACGAGCAGCTCGTCGAGGGACGTGTGAATCACCGTCGTGTCGGCTGCTTCGTCGTAGTCGTCCTCCTCTGTGTCTTGAGTCTGTCCGCCGGCACCAGACGCCTCATTGTCAGTATCCGCCGGCGTGTCCTCTGGCGTGTCCCCTGGTGTGTCCGCTGGCGTCGCCACTTGCGTTGTCGGCCCGGCCGTGCTCGTGCTCGCACTCGTCACTGCACTCTCTGAACCAGAATACAGCACCACACTGTCGTGGCTGTTGGCCCGCATCATCTCAATGCCCAGTTTGGAGGAGGGGAGCATCGACTTGGTACGGAAGTGCTGGCGGGCTGCTGAAGCAGGTGTCTGTTGCTGCTGTTGCTGCTGTTGCTGGGAAGCACTCCCCGCACTGCTGGAACTGCCGCTGCTGGCATTGGTCAGCGTGCTGGTCAGACCCAGCCCCAGCTCGTCGTCTTCATCGTCGGCCGAGTCAATGTTGCTGTTGCTGTGGCTGTTGGGATCGAGTCGTCGCTTCTCAATGGCCTCGCGCTTGGCCCGCAGCTTCTCGAGCGACCGTTGGGGCAAAGGCACGGGGACGGGCGAGTGCATAGCCAGGTCGGCAGGGACAGACACACGCGTCTGCTCCGGCGACTGTGCTCCCTCACCGGACTGTATGCTGGCATTGGGCGGTGCAGACTTGGACTCGGACAGTCCACTGCCAGTTTGAGAGGCAAGTGATCCTCTCTGGCCGTGAACTGTCTTCGGCGGTGCGCCGGCGCTGACAAACTCTTCCTGTGAGATACCCAGACCGCTGTCGTCCCAGTCGCCCGTGGCTTTGCGGTTGGCAATCATGGGAATGGAAATGTCGTCGGTTGTCGTCGACTCCGAGTCGCCAAACAGGCTGGATCCGATAGAGTCGCCTCGGCTGGAGCCCCGGAAGCTGCTGCCCGGTCGGTGCGGAAAGATGGACGATCCCGACGTGGGGCTGTCTTCGAGCCGGATACTCTCTTGGCGAAGACTGGACGGTGCTGGGTGCGACAGCGACAATGAAGGCGAAGAGCTCTGGTTCGGCCCAGGCGGCTTCCAATGACAGAGACTGGCGAGTACTTCAGTCAGCTTCGACGAGCTGATGGGCTTCTCGATCAGCGAGTCAAAGTGCTGCCGCGCCTGCAGCTCCTTGAGGTAGGCCGTGATGGCCACAATCGGCGTCTGCGAGTTGGTGTTGGTCGTGTCCCGGATCATCCGCGCCACGTCGGCGCCACTGATCTGCGGCAGCTTGTATTCCATAAAGATGATGTCGAACTTGATGTCGCTCATCGCGTACCGTACAGCCTCAGGGCCGCTAGCCGCCGAGATGGTGCGGCACCGCACTTTTTCTAGCAGCTTCTCCATCACCATCCGCGATACAGGGTGGTCCTCGCAGATCAGCACGTCCAGCGGCCGGAACACGGGGCCGCTGTCAATGGCAATCTGCGACATACGCCTCGAGCTTTGGCGGCGCCGCTGCACACGGAGCAGAAGCGCATTGGCCTTGTCGCCTTCGTTATCTGACGACGAGGGCGACATGTCAAACACCTGACTACGGCGGTTGCGATGGCTCAGACTCAGAATGTCAGCGGCGACGGGGCTGCCCTCTTGTGAACCCACGGTCAGCGACCGCGACCGGCTCGTCGGGTTGCTGGACTGGCGGGGCGTCGACAAGCCCTTATGTGGCGACAGGGGCAACGGCGGCGGGGCAGCCCCTCGGCCCTTGACCGGAGACGATACACCGACCGTGGTCGCGGCCTTTTGCAAACTGGGCGGTACACGGGGAGTCTCAATCAGCGGGTTGCCGGGCTGGTGTGGGATGCCACCGGATGTGTTGGCAGGCGGCAGCAGACTCATGCCGTTGGACACCTTGCGTCGACCATCGGGTGCAGCATGGAATGACACCAGCAAGGGCGACGAGGGCTGCGAGACACGGCTGGGCGACGAGTTGGCCTGGCTCAGACCAGAAGGCGACTGTGGCCGTTGCGAGGCCTTGGCGTTGGACAGTGTGCGCTGGATCAGTGGGTTGGTTGCTGTTGCAGGGGCAGGCATGACAGGGCTGACATCGAGGACTGGGCTAGGCGACACCAACGTGCTGCTGCTCACGCCGCTCGAGTTGCCCGTCGCAAGCGGCTGCTTGTTCTGGGCAGCAAAGGCCTCGGCACGCAGCTTCTGGATGACGTCCTTGTTGGCCTTTTCTAGGACAGGCAGGTTCTTGAAGGCAAAGCTGCCGAAGTCGTCCGTAACGACAGGCTCGCTCAGGCGCCGGCTCTTGAGATCGCGCACATGCGGCGGAATGTGCAGCGGCATCAGGCCACGCTTGATGGAGTTGGCCTGCGACCGCACGCGCGACAGGGCATCGTGAGGCCGGTCGACGTATTCGGTGCTGGGTGCGCTCGTCGACGACGACGGGTCCTCCACTTCTTCCGTAAAGGACTGGAGCGTGGCGCCACGAGAGTCAAAGTACTCGGTATCTTCGGGGTTCTCGAGCTGGGGCACAAACTGGGCCTCGTCCTGCAGCAGCGTGTCCCACTTGAGGTCTTCGAACCAGGGGTGGCTGCGGATCTCTTCTCCGCCCGAAGCATACTTCTCGTCGCGGTTCGCACCCAGACGCGCGTGCGGGTCCATGCACAGCAGCTTGTTGATCAGGTCTTTGGCTTCGGGTGAGACATCGTCGTCCATCGGGTCGTCGGGCCAATGGATGCGGCGGGCCAGAATGTTCTCAAAGACTTGCTCAGCCTCACCAGCATTGAAGGGCGGGATACCGTACAAAAACTCAAACATGATGCAGCCAACGGACCACCAATCGCTCGTCTCGTCCTGCGGCTCGCCCTTGATCGTCTCGGGGGCCAGGTAGTCGGGCGTGCCGACGAAACGGCGGTTGGTGTCTTCAGGGTCAAAGAGCGCCCAGTTCGGTGGAGGCATACTCGACTGTGGCGGAGTGCCCTTGCCCTGTTGTTGTTGTTCGGGGCCGCCGCTGGCGCTGCTGCCGTGTGTATTCGTCGCTTGTAGGGAGGGAAGGTCGGGGGAACCTGTGCCATCGCCCTCGGCGGCGGTGGCGTCGTTGTGCGGCGAGTGGATGACGGGCGGTAGGGATGCAGACGACACGTCGGTGAGCGACAGGTTGCTAATCATATGGCTGAGGGCATCACTACCGCCGCTGTCGCTGCGTTGGCCAGAGACACGACGGGCCTCATTCGTCAAATTGTTGCCGAGATTAAAGTAGGACGGCTGGCCAAAGCTGCCGACCGAGTCGCTGGGCGTCATCTGGGGTGTGCCGCCGGGTGAATGCCCACTCAAATTGTGGAGGTCGAGTGACGCCGAGCGAGACGAGGTGATGGAGGCCGAGCGGGCAAAGGGGCCTTGCTTCAACAAATCGGGCACGGGCTCCGTGCTGTTCAGGGCACGCTTTTGACGACCAATCAAACCCATGCGCGACAGACCGAAATCAGTGAGTTTGAGATGGCCCTTTTGGTCAATCAGAAGATTGTCGGGCTTGAGATCACGGTGGACAATGCCGCGGTTGTGCAGATGCTCGACACCGAGGACAACTTCACCCAGATACTTCTTGACCCATTCCTCGGGCAGACAACCAAGGACCTTGATGAGGGAAGCACAGTCGCCACCGTTCAAGTATTCCATCACAAGATAGAGATAGTCCTTGCTCGAGAATGTCCAGTAGAGCTTGGCCACAAAGTCGCTCTCGCCCTGCCACATCATGATGGCGCGCTCGGCCTTGACATTGGTGACCTGGTTCTTGGCCACCATGTCTGCCTTCTTCAGTACTTTGATGGCAAAGTACTCGCCCGTCGACTTCTTTTTCGAGAGGTAGACACTGCCAAAGGCGCCCTTGCTGATGGGCTTGATGACCTCAAAGTCCTTGATCGAGGGGGGGACAGCACGGGCCATGGGGGCTGCACCAATGGCAGCACTCAGTCGCGGCGACGACGGGGCTTGTCGCGACGAGAAATCACCGGCGGCCGAGAGCGAGATGGACGATTGCCGGCGGTGGTGCAACTGGTGGTGGTGGTGGTGGGGCTGCTGCTGGAACGAGTGCTGGGCCGTCATGTATGGGGAGCCGAACTCGCTTGTGGGCAGCATGGGAGACGCTTCGGGGGACGCCATGCCGTCGGGAGGGAAGGGTATGCTTCGTGGTTTTGAAATGCGCAGAGGTGAGGATGGAGGCTGGCCCTGACCCGCAGCACGCGACGGCGACTCTTGACGCCGCGGTGATTCTGTGCCCGACAAAATAAGACTGCGTCGTTGGTGTTGGCGCGAGCTGGCTTGGCGACGGAGGTCACCAAATTCGGAAATGGGCGACTCGGTGCGTGGTGGCGGTCGAGAGGCGAGGGACGAGGAACGCATACTACCGTCGCTGTCGCCAGCATCGCTCTCAAACAGCATCGATCCGCGGCGCGAGTCACGGCGGCCAGGAATGCCAATAGCGCCGCGGTTCGACTTGGGTGTTGGGCACTCAGAGGGGCTGCCCGACTTTTGCGAGTTGGTGACGTGGGAGAGTCGGCGTTCGTCGGGGTTGTCGCTGATTCTGGCTTTCTCGAGGGCCATCGCCAGCGTGGACGGTGCATCAAACGAGCCAGCAAAGAAGCCCTCTTCAAAGGTGGGCGGCTCGCTCTCTGGGTCCATGGGCGGGATCTGGGCCACCTCGTCTTCGTCTTCTTCCTCGTCCTCGGTCGAGTCGCTCAGCCGGCCGGCAGCAATCCTGGCGGCCTTGCGCATGGCACCGTCGATGCAGTCTTGGACGATGACGGCAAACTCGACACGGATGCGCTCGGCATATTCAATGACACGGCGGTGGCGCAGGACGGTCTCGACCTTGGCCTTGGCCACTTTTTCGGTATCGGCACACAGCAGTGCCAGGCCCTGTTCCTGCTCGAGGGTATTGTTGCTTGGCGACTGCCACTGGGCGACCTGAGCGATGCGGGACTCGGACTGTGGAGATTGTGTGCGTAGTTCGCCGGGCGCCGAGGAGCTCGACTCTTTGATGGCGGGCGTGCTGATTTCGATGGCGGTGTCGCACAGATCCAGGAGCAGTTCGACAATGCGTGCTTGTGGTCGGCGGATGGCAAAGGACCGGCCGCGGGCATGGCCGAAACCAGACGAGCGTTCTCGTGAGCGGCCGGCGGCGGGTGATGGGGAAGAGGTCGCAGAAGAAGAGGAAGTGGTGGACGACAGTGGCGGGCCGATGGGGATGCCCTTGTATTCAGCAACGAGCAGGGGCGATGTGTCGCCGGTCAGCGATCGGCTCTTTCGTGCCTCAAGGGCATCGAGCACCTTGACAATGGCGTGGCGGTGTTCGGTCAGACTCTCTTGTGCCATCTGGACATCCATCTCGGCCGTGTGTTCTTGTAAGCACAAGTCGGTGTGCTTCTCGAACCACCATGGCGGGATCTGGCGCTCGCAGATGCGGCACAGCACAGGTTGCGGTGGCGGGTGTTCCTTGTCGTCGTCGAGACCGTGCTCGGCGAGTTGTGTCAGGTAGCTGGCCAAGATCTCGGCGCCAGAACCCAACGAGTTGACAATGAGAGGCGGCAGGTTGATCTTGATCTCGCGGGGCGCAATCCACGGACGGATCATCCACATGGTGTGGCTCTCGTCGCCCGAGGCGGTGTCATACACCATGATGCCCTGAGCCTCGAGATCGATCGTGTCTTCTGGCTTCTGTGTTTGTGATGCGGGGTCTTCGGGTGTGTCGTCGTTGCCGTCTTTGTTTTCATCGTTATCGTCGGATGACGAGCCGAGGGACGTGTTGGTGGGCAGGAGTTTCGAGAGGACGCCGAGGCGCATGGTGAAGCGGACAATCTGACTGCGGGAGTCGTCCTTCTTCATGAACTTGACGACATCGGCAAAGACCGTCTTGTTGTCGCCAACCACCAGATCAGAGACGGCGGTGCCCTGGACGGCATCGACGGGTGTGCCCAGGACATCGACCCACGAGGGACTGACCCAGCGGATGGTGCCGTCGAGGTTGAGGTCCATAAAGACATTGAGGGTCTGCTCGGCCGCCTCACGCAGCTCGTCGCGTTCCTCGCGGATGTCCTCGCTCAGGGAACGCTGCATGATGCCGGCGGCATCGCGAAGCGAAGTCACCGCCGGCGGGGCGAGCATGTTGGGGTCTGGCTGCTCCATGTCGGGCGTGGATTGGGAGCGGGCATCAAGGAGGAGCCGACGCGTTGGTGTGGAATGACGCGTGAACGGGGAGGGAGAAAGCGTGGATGTTCAGGTTCTGCAGATGTTTAGATTGGCTTGTCTTGTCGTCTTTCTTTGAGCGCTCACGACAGACACAGCGGTCCTGGCGATCGTCTGGCACAGAGCCAGAGCTAGAGCACCACCAAACTCCCAGACATGTCGAGACAGGCCAGCGGCCGAGGAGAGGCTAGTCGTTGTCGTAGGTATGGTTGTCACCGTCGTCGCCGTCGTTGTCGTCGATGTTGTCGTCGATGCTGTCGTCGATGTTGTCGTCGATGTTGTCGTCGATGTTGTCGTCTTTTGTCTTTGCCGAGGAGTCCGCTGTGAAGGAGGAAATTGTCGGCTTCGTAGGTGCAGATTGGTGCTCCCCGGGACGCTAGGAGACTGGGAGACTGGCACGGCGGGATCGAACAGTGTTGGCAGGGAGAACAGACGAAAATTGTAACAAAAAGGTTGGTGCGGTCGGCTGTTGTGGGCAGAGATGGGAAGCGTGAAACTTTTGACTTTGCTTTGGGATGGGTGTTTTGGCGGGTGTAGTGGTCTGGTCGCGGCAAAGACACCAGAGAAGCTGCTGACGGGGGCCGGAAGGGGAAAGCACGCGGGGAGGGGAGAGCCACTAATTGGGAAAGGGAAACAACGCCAAAGGGCAAAGGGGAGAGAGACTCAGAGACACCAAAATGTCAATAGTCAAAATGGCAGGAGCAAACGACGAATACACAACTCCAGACATAAAAGGCAATTACGCGGTATACAAACATTGATGTAAGGAAAGAGCAGATGGTGCATGAAAGAAAACAGAAAATAAGTCAGGGAGGAGCTCTCAATTCACAAAACAACACTTTCAGCAAAGAATCCAAACGTTGAAACATCCAAAGTCAAAAAAAAGTCCAACGGTAAACAAGGGAGGCTAATGTCTTGAAGCGATCCAGAAGCCAGAAGCCGCACCAACAAAGCACCAGACCAGGTGCCGTGGCTCCGTCGCGCCGTGGCAGATTCTGTCACGAGGCCTGTGGGTTTAGTGAGGGAAAGAGGAAGGAGCGTGCAAGCAGCAAAAGTGACAGCCAGGAAAGAGCGTAAGACATACTCCGCAAGGAAGGGAAAGAGCGACAGACACAGTGTCTTACCTGTACGTCGTGCTCCGCACACTAATTACACTCTACAGAGCACCACACAGTGCTTGTCCGCTGCAAAACGGTGACTTGCGAGTGGCTTACTCCAGACCGATACCACGTCCGACGGTGCAGCAATGCATTACTACGGAGCCGAGGGAACAGAGCCAGACTTTGAGAGAGCGCATTTTCACTTTCATTTTTAGCGCATATTCAAAGGGACGGGGGCGGCCAGGCTAAACAGCCCACCTGATGCGCCAGATGACCAATCAGCGTAAGCAGCAAACAAGGTCAGGGATTGTGCGGCAGGAGAAGAGGGATTCTGGGATTGCACAGGCAGGCACGATGGAAGGGAGAGAATATGACTGTGTGGTATGTGAGCGGCCGGTCAGCTGCAGGAAGGAGCGAGCGAGCGAGAAACGAGAGAGGAAAAAGGAAACACCTCTTTTCTCAGCCCAGGAAGGAGCGCCCCGGAGTACGCGAGGAACCGAGAAACAAACGACAGGATCAGTCCCCTGCAAATGAGAAGAGAGAAATAAGAAGTGCATCGTGAATGCATGTGTGCAATGCGTGAGTGCTTTGTGAGTGAATGCAGTCCGACCTACGGAGTATGACTCCCGTTAATAGGCTGTTTCGCTTGTGTCCTGCAGGTGGCGCCGAGCGGGGTCGAGGCAATAGCAGTCGCGTTATCACAACAAATAGCGCGCAGCGTGTACAGTGGTGCACGTGGGGAGTCACGTGGTATAAACAGTGAGGTAGTCGGCCTCGAATCAGGGCAAATCAGCCCTGAAAGACAGGAAAACATGTCCTTTTTGCTTGTCACCTGCTTCCAGAACAGCGATGGAATGTGTAGTGGTACTGTAGCTAATACATCCATCCAACATCAAAGCAATAATGAATCAGTCGCAGTAAGACAAATGCCAACAAGATGTGGTGTTCGCCTCATCTTGCCGTTCTTGCCTCTAGCGGCACCAAAGCCGCCTGTGGCCGCCATCAACCACCTGTGGCGTCTTTCCGCCGCTGTATTGAGTGCCCCGTAGCGCAACGGCCGCCTGGAAGGGTCTCGAAGGCTAGCGTCAGCACCAGGCAACAACCCGCACCTAAGGCTCCTGGGCTCTCAGCCGTGTGAGCTGTGAACCGTAAGATGCCATGCCCCACCTCCACTTGACCTCTTCCAACAATCAACCTTAACAATCAACCTCAACATCCAGCCTCGACCTTGTGCCCTACTCAGACCTGTCCACAGATCTCTGCTTTCCGCATATTCGTCTCCTATATCGACCTATCTTTATCACCTTATTAACCTCGACTACCTTTCGACTCTCGACCTCCACAACCGACATCTTCCTCGATCTGCTTCCCGGCAAACCCACCTTGGTCCCTATCTCCCTATCTCCTCCCTCCCTCCCTCTTGACACACATCTGCCGCCATGGCCCTGCGGCCACTTCGGATCCTCTGCTTCGGCGACTCCTTGACCGCCGGCTATACCCAAGATGGCCTGCAATACCGCCCCTACCGCCATGTCCTGCGCCGGACACTGCGGGAAGCGTTTCCCGGCTTGGAGGTCGACATCGAAGAGGATGGCATGGACGGCGGACTGACACAACACTTTTCCGGCCGGCTACGAAATCTTTATCGTGAGAGAGGAACACCACAAGCCACCATCTTCGACTGGGTCATCATTCTGGGCGGCACAAACGACCTGGCCATCAACGCCCGGCCCGAAGCCATCTTTGAGAACCTCGAGCGCACATGGGCCTTTGCCAAAATGCGCAAGACCAAAGTCCTTGCTCTCACCGTGCCCGAGCTGGCCATCCTGGCCCGGCCGGGCGGACCCGTCAACCGTGTCAACGAGCGCCGCAACGCGCTCAACCAACTGATCCTGGGGTACACGAGCCAAAACTTTCACGCCTTTGATTTCCAGAAAGCTTTCTCGTACGCGGCCCTGCCCGCCGACGACCGCAAACGCTTCTGGGACGACGCCGTCCACTTCTCACCCGCCGGCTACGACCGCATGGGCGAGCTTGTCGCCGACTCGTTGATTAGTATCCTCAAAGCGGAAGAACACGCTGCTGCCGGGCCGGAGCCCACAACGCTGTCGACGGTGCGGCCACGGAAGCGCAAGATGTTCCGCGACGACGATGTTAGCTTTGACGAAGAGAAGATGGGGCCCGACGAGCTGCGGCATGGCTACGTTGTTGTGCGGCGGGCGGACCTGGATTAAGCATAGAGGAAGGCGATGGGGTGAAGGATATGGGACGACATAGATGGGACCAGCATTGGAGGACGGCGTCTTTGTTTTTGTTTTGCTTTTGCTTCTGTTCCGTTTCTACTTTTTTTCTTTCTCGTCTGCTTTCATCTGATTTTTTGTTTGGATACGGGCTTCTTGTTCTCCCTGTACTTTCTGACTAAAGGATACCCGCAAGGCCACATGATATACGATACGACTGGCGTTCTTGTTGACCTTGCATAATGATAGAATCTTTGATAAACAATGTAGAAGTTTTAGAAACTCTATGAAAACAACGCACGTTGTTTCGTGAAAGAATAAGAAGAACATAAATACATAAATACATGAAACGTAAAAACATAAAGAGTGCCTTACAGCACCTTCGGACCAAAACGCCGTTTCAAATATGCATCAAACTTCACTGGTGCCGTCTCATCTGATCTTGGCTGACTGTCTGCCCAACCTGTCGTCCCATCGTGCCTACACGGCCAAGTTCTGGGCCACAAAGGCTGGGTACACCTGCTGCAGCGCATTGGAGATGCTCTCCACTTCCTCGGCCAGGCTCTGCACATTCGAATCCCACTGCCGCAGCTCCTTGTCCACAACCCCCTCGGTCCGTCCACTGCCGGTCTCGCCCGATGCCTCGCCGCCCTCAAACCACACGAGCCCGTCAATCTGATCGATACGGCCCACCAGCCGGCCCTGCTCGACCATGCGTGCTGTCGTCTCCTCGGCCTTGGCCGCGTCCAGGCCCAACAGTCGCGCCAGGTTGGGGAGGGGTATGTTGCGGTATAGAAGAGAGACACCCAGCAGGTTGTGCTCGACCACAGCCTTGGCCAGCACCGTCGACCCGTCGGCCGTCGTCGCCAGCTGGTGCGGCTGCAGGCTCTTGGCAAACTTGTCGACTTCGGCAGGCGTCAGCAGTCGGTTCAAAAACATCTTTTCGAGGATCGAGTACTCGTCCACCAGATCTTGGGCACGGTCGTCCTTGTAGAGTCTTCCCAGCACGCGGCTGCGTGTAGGGCCTGCCGGCGCTAGGATGGCACACTTGATTGCCATGCTCAGTGTGTGCAGGCGTTCTTCCTCGGCAATGGCCGGTGAATACGAGATATCGTGGTAGGCCGTGCTGGCGGCCAGAAACTCGCGCTTGGCGTCGTTGATGCGCGCCTGGGACAGCTTAAAGTGCAGGTTGAGCTCCTGGTCGTGCACATCGAAAATGACGCTCTTGAGTTTGTTGAGGTACGACTCGGCTGCCGTGCTGTCGTCCACCTCCAGGAAATCACGCACAATGCGCACCCACACCCGCACCTTGTCCTCCTGGCTGACCCGCCGCTGGCTGCTGTCCAGCGGAATACACGCCAGCTTCTTGGCTGCCGCCGCGTAGTCTTCTTCGTTCTCGTGGGCTGTGGCGACGAGATCGTACAGGGCCGCCGTCTGTTCCAGGAAACTCGTGTGCTGGGCCGCATCCTCGAGCTTCACAAGTAGATAGTCACCCACTGCAATCCATATCTCATTTGAAGAGTCCTTCTCGTAGCTGCGCAATGTGCCAATCAGACGATCCAGCACCTGTCTCGCCGCAACAATGCCCAGCGATCGGCTGAAAACGGCGTCTCCAATGGCAGTGAGGTCAGCCTGGATCGTCGCGGGGCTCAAGAGCGTCTGGAAATCGCGCAGAATCTCGAGCAGGGCCGCGCCCGCATCGTTGGCTTCGTCGACCGCCGAAAGTCGCTCCGCCACCTTTGTCGAGACCGCTGCCATGGTGTCCGCTCGTCTGTGTGTGTGCAAGAGACTTGATCGGATGAAAAAGAGAAGGGGAGTGTCGGGGGTCGAGTGGAGGTGTTGTCGTGTCGTATCTCTTGTTGTGCGTGTCTGTTGTGTTTGTTGTGTTTGTTGTGTCTGCTGTGTTTGCTGCACTCAAATGTGGTGATGGGATGTGAGATCCAGGCGGCAGGCGAGCTCCTTCCCCACCTTCGTCGTGCCCGATAAGATAAGAGGTGTGCCTGGGGCCGTCCACGCCAGGCCGCTGTAATTGGCTGGTCGCCACCAGAGAATAGCGCAATGGCCGCTAAGCTTTGGCGGGGCATGTCTGTCAACAAACACATCACAAGACGGCGGCCTTCATCTCAACTTGTACTCTGAGAACAAGCCCAATCGGCGGTTCTATTGAGTTGGATGCTTTTCCTTCTTTCTTTCTTTCTTTTTTTTTTTTGGTGCGGTATGGGATAAAATAAAATAAAATAAAATAAAATAAAATAAAATAAAATAAAATAAAATAAAATAAAATAAAATAAAATAAAAT